>CANXYC011743846.1:0-14241 GCA_948193065.1 Aleurites moluccanus
ATAGTTTTATAGTAATTTAAAGATTTATAAATTATTATATTATTATATTATTTTATCAATTTTATAATTAGTTATTTAAATATTCTAAGGAATATTATTCTGATTTTCTAAAATTTATTATTATTATTATTATTATTATTATTATTATATTGAATTAATTGGAGATAAATATTAAATATTAAATTTCAAAATAATTATTGGAATTAGTTTGAAATAATTATTGGAGTATTATAAATATTATTACTTAATATAATGGATATGATGTTAATAAATCATAGACCTTGGACGGCAGTTTATATTAAATGAAGTTAAGAATATCAATGTATATTCGTTGATTTATGTATGTGATCTCACTATGAAAAATATTGCTTGAGGGTGAATATGAGTTAAATTTTATTGCTACAGGGTGAATATGAGTAAAATTTTCTAATGCAATTGACACCTTAAATACAATTTTAATTAACAAATATATAATAAGACAAAACAAAAATAGGAATAGAGAATGCTTAGCCGATTTGATAGTAATTTAGAGCACAAATGATTTTTTTACGTTTATTTCTCTCAATATCAATCTGATATTAAGATTCTACTAATTCCGAATTCACAACTCAAACTTTACAACTTAGTATATTTGGGATTTCGCCCTTTTCAATAGGATATCACTTACTTTACAATCAAAATACAAGAACTACAGAATTATAAGTTTCTTTACAACTTAAACTAAGCTATTTGAAAGATATAAGTTGAAGTATAAATAGTTTCATAAGTTTTGATCACAAAGAGTGATGAAATTGAGTATAAAGTTTTTCAAATACAAGAAAAATAGAGTATAAGAGTGAAAGCAATGAATTAATCTTTTTAGAGCTTGAACAAAGTTATTCTCACTTCAGATTATCATATATTTATAATTTTCAAGTTTTTGTGTCAAAATATATAAATTTTAATTGCATTTAATGCAATATCATCTTTAAATATTACTCCCAACAACTATAACTTAAAATAAATCCGTTTTGATGTGACAATTCAACTGCCTCTAACGAGAGTTATGAGTGTATAATGACCGTTATGATATTAGTTGTAACGACCTTGACAACTTGTAATATGCTTGAAAAATATTTATGTGTAAATGTCCAAAATTGATGCTTTTAAGCATAATGGGCATTATGAATAAAATGGGTTTAATAACTTATGATGAGCTTAAAAAATGTTTTTATGTAAATATCCAAAAACTGATGTTTTTAAGAATAATAGGCGTTATGAATGTGTCATAGCCGGTTTTCTTTGTAACAGGCTTGAAAATATTCTCTGTATGAAATTCATCTTTTTTGCAATTTTTATGTAACGGTCATTCTAACCACATAAAAATGTTACATTTTATGTCAAAGAAACTAAAAAAATATAAGTTATTAATAATAATAAAAAAATTAACTCATAATTTTTAACCATCATTAAAATTATCGAGATTCCAACAATTTTCCCCTTTTTAATGATGACAAAACCTATTGAAATATAAGGCAAATAACTCCATTCATTCCAGCAAATAGAATTATAAAACTCCCATTTAATCTATGGCTTACAAGCTCTCCCGTAAACAATAATATATATAATAATATCAGCATAATTTCTATATACATTATCCATATCAATATCCACATCAATATATGCTCAACACACAATGTATCCATAACTTCTCACATTAGCGACATCAATATATGCTCAATACACAATATCCATCAATATATTATACATCACCCATAAACTTCTTTCCCTTTTTGTCAACATTCAAAAAGCGATAAACAAATGCAAAAAAAAAATTGAAGCAATAACGGTAGATATATATATATAATTATCCAAAAGGAGAACAAAGTTAATAGTCCTCTTTATTTGGACCAATAATAATAATAATAATAATAATAATAATAATATATTTTTACTTACTAAAATATAATAGTTATCAAATTTATAATTATATTAAAATTTAAAATGTTACATTATATGTATAGATTTGTATAAATTTTTTAAATAATTTTACTAATAGATAAACACATATTTGAGGATTTGAAAACAAGAGGCAAATAGTTTTATCAATAATTTATTTCTCTTTTGGGGGATAATTATGAAATTAATATAATATTATACCTGTTATCAGTAGAATCATATTTCATTCTAGTTAAAACTTTTAATTCTTTAAATAAAAATAAAAAATGTTAAAGTTAAAAGACTAAATTGATAATTAAACTTATTATATTATATTATTAATCTAAAATTTATTGAACTCCTTAATTTTATAAATTTAATTGATTTTGTCATAATTTGATTATTAGTAATTTATCAAATTCACAAAATTAGAAAATTCAATTAATTTCTGTTAAAGTTTAAAGATTAAATTGATATTATAATATATTAAGTTTTAAGATTAATTTTACTTTTATATTCAAATGAATATGAAAATATTGTTATTATTATTTTATAGTTAATTTTAGAATAAAATTATAATTAAAATTTTAAATTAGGGTAGAATTAATAAAAAAAAAGGTATAATTTTTAAAAATATATAAAATTTAGGTTAAAATTACCAATTAAATGAAACCTTTTTTATTTTCCATCTTAAAAATTAGTAATATACATTTAATTTTCCAGAAAATAATTTTAATTTAATATAATTAAAACAAGAAATTAACGAGTGATGTGGTTCATCCACGGCCAGGTTTTAAAACAATATAACTATCCTCGTCATGTCATTATTTCCTCAACTGTAGAAGTTACTGTGTGTGCCACTTGTTAATTGTAGTTTTGTACTAATGTTGTGTTTGGCGTCGTGTAGCTCCATATTAGTGGGTCCCTAAGCAAGAAAAAGACACGTTCATAGTTATTTCATTCGTACAATTCCATCAATTCCCCATTACATTGGAATATTGTTAAATTATTGATATATTTTAAAATTTTGATTTTATTAAATACAAGGAGAGATTATATCTAATGATTAAAAAAATATTAATATTTTTAAAAATTAATTATCTAATTCCTTTATTATTTTAAATATTTAAAAATTATCCATTTTGAAAAAACTAAAAACCAATTAATATGCAGGATTGATCTACCTTAATTACTAGTCCATTAATTTCAAGGGCCACTCATCATCTGGATATTCGATCATCCGAATAATTCGAATCAAATTTTTAAAATTTTTCAGGTTCAGAAATATTTTTTTATTATATGGCACAAAATGTTATTATTTTGCTCCATTTAAAATAGAGTGTTTTTGTGTTAAAAGGTAGCATTTATCGCACTTTATTATTATTATTATAAATAGAATATATCATAATAATAAATTAATAACAACACATATTTTTATTTAAAAATTAAATAAAGATGAATTTTTTTTTTTACTATAATAAGTCAAAATTTAAAATTCATCAAATTAATATTAAATTAAAATAAATAATTATCAATTTAATAAAATATATATAAAATTAAATAAATTAAAATATTAAAATAGTATAAAATTTTTAAAAATAAAAGCGAATAAAAATATTAATAAAAAATTAAATTGAACAAAAATTATATGTATATAATTTTATTTTATTTAATTATTCACTTTTTTATTTATAAAAATTAAATTAAATTTAAAAAATTAAATAAAAAATTAACTTTAAATTAATTCACATTAACCAATTAATTTATAATTTTTCTATTATATAATATTAATTTAATTTCATAAATTCGATATTTATTGAATCTCTAACCTATAATTTTTTACCCTTCTCGATTATTTGATCTAACCGATATCAAAACATTGATTATTTCATTCCATCCAACAGTTTGATCATTTCATGGGTTTTTCCACCCACTTTGTCGATAGCCAATCAAATTTTAATATAAAACAATGAATAAAAGTTAATTTTTATGACTAAATTATCTTCTCTTTAACATAAAGAAATTTCTCCCTCTCTCTCCTCTCACTATTACCATCTCTAAATTTCTCTTTCAATGAATAAAAAAATCTTTCTCAATAATTAAGGCTTCTCAATTAATTCGATTTTGGAAAGGAACAGTCTAGGGAAAGCTAATCCTTTCAATTCAAATAATTTTCAACCCTTTTTTTTTCAAACTTTTTTTTTCCGAAACCCATCACCAAAATCAATAAGAATACAAATGTCTTCTAATTTCAAACTCTCACTTTTACTGCCATATTTAATTTCATTATCATTTACTCCCTCCATATTTTTTTTTATTTATCTTTATAAAAATTCATTTATTTTCATTTATATTTATCGTTTTAAATTTTTAAAATAATATTTATTAATTTTTTTTCTATTTTATTCTTATAACATTTAATTAAAATATAATAATTTAATTTAAAATAAAATTAAAAATATAAAATTAAATAAATTATTTTAAATTTAATTAATAAATATCTTAATATGTGTGTAAAATTTTAAATAACAGATAAAATAATAAAAAAATATATATAAAATAAAAAAATTAAGGAGTAATAACCCGTGATTTTGATGATTAGATAAAAGAGAAGAGGGTTGTAATAGTAATAGTATAATTTTACATGTAGTTGATAGTTTTAAATTTATTCGTACTCTAAAATAATTATAATTTTTTAGTGGGAATGTAATATAAATTTATTAAAAAATTAATTTAAAGGATAATATAATTACTTAATAATTTAATATAAAAAATTAATATAAAATATTAAACAATTGTATATACATAAAAATAGATAAATTTCTTTGTGTATGAAGGAAAAAACATGAAGATTTTTTCATATATGTAATTAATTTAATTTTCTTTTGTTCAATTGAAAATATTATTGTAGGGTTGCAAGTGTTTTTCCCTCGTGCCATATCTACTGATGGTTGATTCTTTGTCAGGACATTATTTGTCTGCATTATATGCTTTTCGGACCACACGCTGGTTGGTCCATTATTATTTCGCATCATAATAAATACTAATAATTCTTTTTCAGAAAATATTTTCAATATTATTTTATTATAAATTTAAATATAAATTAATTTATTATTTATTATGCTTGTTTTATTCTTGGATATTTTTGTTATTTATTTATTTTGAGAAATATTATTTAACTTATTAAATTATATTTAGTAAATTAATTTAATTTAAGTTATTATTTGAAATTATAAAATTTTGAGAAATATTCAAGAGAATATTCTCTTTATTTAAATGTACATATATTTGTCACACTCCAAATTCGAAAACAAGTGACCGACATTAAGAAATAGGAAAAATATGACTTCCAAAACTCATAATCAAACTAATAATTCACTAAACGATAACGATTAAATTGCAAAATGACAATTATAACTGATATAAAATCAGGTCTACGACTTACCTGTTAAACAAAATCTGACAATCACATCTTATCACTGTCGCTACAGACTATCAACATTTATATCCATCCATCAATATCATTATCATTAAAAGATTCCTACTTAACAAAATATCAATTAAACAAATAAACCTAGTTATTTTAGGACTCAAACATTCAAAAAACAAAAAAGGGACAATGAAACCAATATAAAAATAACAATGGTGGAGCTCTAAATATTATAAAATAAATATGAAATAATCATATTAACTAAATACAAAAGCTTTACTGTCGGAGGATAAATGGCAGAAATTATTCGATAGCGATTAAACTTCTGACACTTCTTTATAAGATGAAAAAATGATGAATAAGGATAAACGTTTAACTCAATAAATTATATAAAATAATATAATATATTAATCACATATAATTTAAATATTTAAATGCACTTTGCCCAAATATCACATCATTATTATATTTTCACAAAATCAATCAATTCACCCTTTAATTGCATTATTCATCGTACTTTCATGTAATCAATCAATACATCCTCTCGAAGCATCTTTCATCAACCATGGCACCAAAGTTTATCATATGAGTGCAACCAATCATGTTTATTATACTCTTATGATATATATAATGCACGTATGTAATATAACATTAAATAAATTAAGGAAATGAGATGTTATATTAAGTTATATAACTTATATATTTAACGATCAAATCCACTAACTCTTCTTGAAACCTTGAAACTTGATGGTCAGTAAACACTTAAAATATCTTGATTGAAAATATACAAAAATTATTAGAATAAAGACAACCCGACTACTGACTTTAGAGCTATATAAAAACAATTTTAAAGAAGTTGTCGAGATTTTAGCAAAATTTCCTCTAAAACTAGGATATTGTTCCTAAAATAAAAATAATAATACTTATAATAAATAGCTCATAGGCTCTCAACAAACATCATCAATTCAACTAATCTCTCATGAGTTTCCAAACTCAACCATTAACATTTCTCATCAAGAATTTGCATCCCTCAATTATTTGATCTAGTTTAATGTTTAACATTAATTCTACTCCATTTTCAGTCCAATAATTAGACACATAATTTATTTTATTTGAATCAAATAAAAATAATTATTTTTTAATCAACAAAGCTCTAAAATAACAATTTAAGAGAAACCTAAATAATTCATCTGCATTTATATTAGTTTCAAAAATCGTTACTCAACATTAATATTCAAATACCAACACTTAAATCCACTACTTGATAATTCTTTTAAATAAATAATTTATTTATCCATTAACTCAACTGTTACCATATCCCTATATTAATTAAGAAATATATCTATAGTAATCCAATAATTTATTCTAACTAATTTAAATAATTACTCTGCAATTTAATTTTCAACATCGGTCTCTAATTATTTTAATAAAATAATTATTCACTTAATCCTCAAATTAATAATTATATCGTAATTAATATATCAATAATTAATCACCTTAAATATATTTTTAATTATCACTATAATTATAATATTATCTAAAAAAATTATTCATCATGCTCCAATAATTTATCTCAATTTAAATTAATTAATTTACCTAATTTAATAATCATTTTATTTTATTTACTCTATAATTATTCAACTTTCGATAGCCAAATTTCACAAACATTACACAAATAAATTCCATAATTACTCTAAATTAATTATATAAATTTATCTTAATTTATTCATAGTCCTAATTTATTTACTTCGTAAATATTCCAATACTAGATTTCAAATTCAGTATTGACAATCTAACTCCCATATATACTCCGAATAATTTAATAAAAATTTTAGAATAGTTAGAAACCCATTTATCTATAGTTGCCAGAAAAAGATCCGGATTTCTCATTTTTTTAGTTTGAACTCCGATCACTGATGGTAGCAAATTGAGTGTCATCAGAAAGTTGGTACTGAGAGGAGTCCAACGGAGAAAGACTCACTGAGAACGAACATCAAGAAGGATCGAAATCTCTTCGAAAAATCATAAATTTCTTGATCTCCTATCTTCCTCTCCAATGAATCTCATGCAACAAGTAAGGTGTCAAATGAAAGCTGAAATCAAGATGAAACCATAGAAACTAGAGTTACTAAATTAGGAATTCAAATAAGAGAGTTATGACAATTTAAAGTTTTTGGCAAACATAGTCACTAGAGCTACTTTGCATAAAAATAACTCCTTACTTGGTGATCGAAATTAAGAGAATCTGGTGTTCATGAAGTCTCCTCACGACGGTCTATAAAAAAGTATGGGAGGTGTCGATCACTTCCTTATAATTTGGCTGAAAATGGCAGCCAAAGTTGTTGCCTCACCCTTCTTCTTTTTCTTTTTGTGCTTATTCTTCATCTTCTCGTTTCACCACTGCCAGCAAATTTAAAATTTGCTGGCTTTGTAGCCATTCCGAGGCTACCGAGTTGGTCTTTTTTTTTAAATTTTTAAAATTCATAAAATATTCCTTTTAGGTCCAAAACTTATAAATGAATAGTTAATGGGATCTTTGTAAAATGTATTTTATTTTGACATATTAAAACAAGCAAAATAATTTCTTTTCGATTTAATAAAAACTATTTAAATATAAATTTAATTTTTAAATTTTTTAAAAATTAATATAATAATATAAAAAATAATATTAAATTTAAAATCTGAAGAATATTCCTCCCTTTAAAAATATAATTTGATTAATTAAATAAATAATTCAATAATAAATAATACAATAATTTATAAACTTCTAAAAATTAAATTCAAGCCTTAAAATATTTTTCTATAAAAATCATTATTTATATTTGTGACTTTAAATGTATTTTATTAATATAAATATTTTAATAATTAAACATGAAAATTCTTTAAAATCAAATTTAAATTAATATAAAACCATAATATATTTTTATATTCTTTATCTTAATTAAATATTCTTAAAATAATTATTATTTCTTAATAAAATATGATTTTAAAATAATTAAAAAATTATAGATGTTACAATGCGTTATAATCTTTCCTCTTAATACAATTTCGTCCTCGAATTTTCCAAACGGTCGCATACCTCACTCATCCAATTTTACTCACCACACTTTCTTTGTGCACTCAATACTACATAAGAAGGTTACTAACACCAAATGACTCCTTAGTAACTAATAACTCTAATAATTACCTTCAATATAACTTAATTTTTTCTAATGAGTTTTATATTTGTTGTCTCTATAATGATTTTGATGATGTAATTGAAATCCAAAACAAATGTGTTAATCAATATAAATGATTATTTAACTTGTGTTTAAGTTTTTATTTCAAAACAGGGATTCACGCTCGTTATTATTATTAATGTCCATGAACAAGATCAAGGCAACATATGAAATTTACTCAGAAAGGATCTTCAAGCCTGTGAACTTTTATTCACGCCCGTGAAATAGTTTCATGCCCATTATCCTGATTCATGCCCGTGATTATTTTAAGAATGGTTTTGGCTCAGAAAAATAGAAAGAGTTTTCAAAGGCAAACTCTAGAAGCAAATCTTGCATTAAATACAACCAAAATGATCATATTTAATCACCATTCATTGAAGGCTATAAATACATGAAGATTTAAAATTCAAACAAGAAGAGAAGCATAATATCTAAGTGAAATCAAATTGTTAATTTATACTATGTTTTTTGAACTCTTTAAGCTTTATTTCTTACTCTTTGAGTTCTTACTAGCTCTTACTAGTCATAGTTATTTATACTTCATTGTATATCATTGAAATAGCTTTGTATAAGTTTAGAGAGACTTAAAAATCTCTATCTCTGTTATTGAGAGTGAAAATTTGAGTTGTAACTTAGTGTGTATAGGGTGAAATCCCTGAAAATCTATTATAAGTGATTTGGGTGGTGTACCCGGTTCTAGTGGAACCTCAATATCAGGTTGATATTGAGAGAAGTGGACGTAGGAGATGAGAGTGAAAATCTGAGTTGTAACTTAGTGTGTATAGGGTGAAATCCCTGAAAATCTATTATAATTGATTTGGGTGGTGTACCCGGTTTTAGTGGAACCTCAATATCGGGTTGATATTGAGAGAAGTGGACGTAGGAGAAGGAATTTGACTCTGAACCATTATAAATTGGCTGAGATTTCTTAACCCTTATCTTTTATTATTGCTTGTTATTTAAAATTAACATATCTATTGCATATTAGCTGTATATTTTCTTCAAGATTTTTAAATTCCTATTCACCCTCCTCTAGGAGTATTGCCATAGTAGTATTCACAATTAGTATAATATGATATCCGCTATTGGGGTAAGGAGATTGTTAAAGAAAGGATGTCAAGGGTATTTGGCGTATATCCAAAACACAGAAAATGAAGTGAAGAGCATTGATCATATTCCTGTTGTGCATGGGTTTATGGATATATTTCTAGAAGAATTCCCTGGTTTACCACCAGATAAAGAGATTGAGTTTAGCATTGAAGTACTCCTAAGTACTAATCCAATATTGACACCTCAGTATCTTATGGCCCCTATTGAATTAAAGGAATTGAAGTTGTAACTGCAAGACTTGTTGTATAAAGGATTCATAAGTCCTAGTAGTTCGCCTTAAGATACTCTGGTGTTGTTATTAAGAAGAAAGACGGATCTATGAGATTATGTATCGATTACCGGCAATTCAATAAAGTCACTATTTGAAAAAAGTATTTGCTTTCTCAAATTAATGACTTATTTGAGCGGTTGCAGGGAACGAGTCATTTCTCTAAGATTGACTTGAGATTAGATTATCATCAGTTGATGATCAAGAGGGAGGATGTGCTTAAGACTAAATTTATAACCAGGTATGGTCACTATGAGTTTATGGTTCTACCATTTGGGTTGACGAATGCACCAGTTGCTTTTATGTATTTAATAAATAGGGTCTTCAAACCATCTTAGATAGGCTTATGATTGGATTCTTTAATGACATATTGGTGTGTTCCAAGAGTAAGGAAGAGCATCTACACATGGTTTTACACACTTTAAGAGAACATCAGCTTCATGCTGAGTTTACTAAGTATGAATTCTGGCTTGATAGAGTTGGCTTTCTGGGGCATGTTTTTAATAGAGAAAGGATTTATGTAGATCCAAAGAAAGTTGATGCGGTTTTGGATTGGTCTAGTCCTAATGTGACAGAAGTTAGGAGTGAAGTTTCAGTGGTCTGATGATTGTGAGGACAGTTTTCACAAGTTAAAAACTTATTTGACTACTACTCCAATTCTGGCACTACCTTCTAGTGAGGGTGGTTTTATGGTTTATTGTGATGCTTTGAGAATGAGACTGGATTGTGTTTTGAAGCAGAATGGTAAGGTAATAGCTTATGCTTCTTGTCAGTTTAGGAAATATGAGTTGAATTATCCGACCTATGATTTGGAGATGGCGGTAGTAGTGTTTGCTTTGAAGATTTGGAGGCACTACATATATGGTGAGAAGTGTGAGATCTATACAGATCACAAGAGTTTGAAGTGTATCTTCTAGCAGAAAGATTTGAACCTTAGGCAAAGGGGATGGATGGAGTTGCTTAAGGATTTTGATTGTGAGATTCTGTATCATCTGGGTAAGGCTAATGTTATAGTTGATGCCTTGAGTTAGAAATTTTTGGGGAGCTTGGTTCACATTTAGGTGAGTAGGCAACCATTGATTAAGGAATTTTAAAATTTGCATGGTTTGGGCATTCAGTTCGACTTGTCTGATACTAGAGCATTGTTGGCTCATTTTTGAGTTAAACCATTATTGGTTAATCAGATTAAGGAAGTTCAAGATAGAGATCCTCATTTGTTTAAGTTGAAAAGTGAAGTGAAATTAGGGAAAGCTCTAAGATTCACCATTAGAAATGGTGTATTAAGATATTATATAGAGTTATGTGTTCCTACCGTAGGTGATCTGATTGAGCAAGTGTTCAGGGAAGCTCATTATGCTAGTTACAGTCTGCATCTAAGTGCCACTAAGATGTATCATGATTTTAAGGAATTGTACTGGTGGTATGACATAAAGAAAGGTATAGCGGCGTTGGTGGCCAAGTGCTTGACTTGTCAGCAGGTTAAGTTTGAGCATTAGTAACCATCCAGGTTACTTTAGCAGTTACCGTTGCCAGAGTGGAAATGGGAAAGCATAACTATGGATTTTGTGGTAGGTTTGCCAATGACTTCAAGTGGATATGACTTCATTTGGGTGATTATGGATAGGTTGACTATGTCAGTTCATTTTCTGTTGGTAAAGACTACCTATTCGGCTTCTCAGTATGCTCATTTGTATATTGATGAGATTGTGAGATTGCATGGTGTTTCGGTATCGATCATTTATGATAGAGGTACTCAGTTTACCTCAAGATTCTGGCAGAAGTTGCATGAGTCAATGGGTACTCGATTAAATTTCAGTACGACTTTTTATCCACAAACCGATGGACAATCAAAGATGACCATCCAAACTCTAGAGGACATGTTGAGGATGTGCATTCTAGATTTTGGAGGAAATTGGGATAAGCACCTACCGTTGATCTAATTTGCTTACAATAACAGTTATCACTCTATGATCTAAGTGGAACCGTATGAGGCACTGTGTGGAAAAAAGTGTAGATCCCCTATTTGTTGGTATGAGATTTGAGAAACGTCTATTGAAGGTCCCGATTTGATCTGATATACATCCGAGAAAGTGCCTTTGATTCAGGAATGATTGAAAATTGCTTTTAGTCATCAGAAGAGATATGCTGACCCTAAGAGAAAGGATCTTCATTTTTCCATTGGTGACAAAGTCTTTTTAAAGAGATTTGGGAAGAAAGACAAGTTATCTCCAAGATTCATTAGACCTTTTGAGATTCTAGACAAGGTTGGAGGTGTTTTGTATTGATTGACACTTTCACAAGATTTGGATAGTGTTTCACATATCTATTCTTCGCAAGTATGTTTTGGATCCTTCGCACGTATTACAAGTACAACCTTTGGAGCTTAACTCAGACTTAAATTATGAAGAGGTTCCTGTAGCCATTGTTGATAGAATGGTTAAAAGACTTCAAAATAAGGATATAACAATGGAGAAAGTTCTTTGGAAGAACCAATCAATGAAAAAATCCACTTGGGAGAGTGAGCTTAGTATGTATACTAAGATCCTTAATTGTTTTAGGATTTAGAGTAAGACTTCTATAAAATTCGAGGATGAAATTTCTGTTATGAGGGAAGAATATAATACCTTCTATCTGTATTGTTTGTGTTTTGTACTTTGATTGATTGTCTTTGAATGAATTTGTTTGAGTTGTGATAAATTTTAATTTTCTATTCTGTTATATTTTCTGTTAGTTCGGTATGATAAAATGTGATTTGTTGAGTATAGATAGCTCTGAGAGAGAGAGAGTTTCATATGTTAAGTTGTGTTGGATAAGTTTTGGTTAAGTGAGGTTGGAGAGATATTGAGATATTCCTCATAGGCTTCTTTCACGAGTGTGAAGCATACCTTCACGAGAGTGAGTCAGTCTTCACGAGAATGCAAAAAGATCCTGTCTGAATTTTGAATTTTCATCAAATTGCTTTCACAGGTGTGATTTTCATCTTCATAGGCATGAAAGGTCGACCTTCATGGGTGTGAGTCCTTCTTTCACGATCGTGAAGTGTCAGGTTCTATACTTATCCGAAAATTTCTCTCTTTCTCTCTTCTTTATTTCTCAATCACCAAACCCTAAATCCGTCCCATTTGTGATTCTAGGACATTAATACCTATATTAATGCTCCATTTTAGAAGGAAAACATTTTGAGAAAACTAATGTGTCATACCCCAACTCCAGTGGTGCGATAGTCCTAGGGCAAGGGTAGACTTAAGGCCACCATAAACCCGTAGAACACTCATATCCTAGATCTCATACTCAATACATATCTACATCATATATAGTTATCATTATAAATACTTATTTTTATGATTCATGCAATCACCATTCATACATTTACATTCATCATCATATGATTTTCTCTTGTTCCTTACCGATCAAAAGATACATCCCATATCAATAAGGAACAAGGGCAACCCAATTATAACAATTCAGACATTAAAATAATATTATCCTCAACATCTAACTACGAAACTTTAGAGTATACTCCTCATACATATAATACCATAATACAAACTAATGAATATATCTCAAAAGAATTACATAGAGTCTTCTTGGAGGAATGAATCAAGAAGCTCTGTCTTCTATGTTAGCTCCCTCTCGAGCTACACTATCACCTGAAATCCAAAGAAGAGGAGTGAGCCTTCAACTCAGTAAGATATAAATATGCAAGGTAAAGGTCAAGTCAAAAGAACATGGATATGAAAATATCATAAGGTTATGCTTACAAGAACATAAGTATTCATAATCAAATAGCACTATCAAATCATATGATAGAACTGTAAAGTGCATTAGTAGCCTTGCTACCTTATCACAATAGAGCGCATCAGTAGCCTTGCTACCTTATCGCAAAACATATGCTTGGCCAGCCATATGCCTAGAGTCCATGGTCCCCTATAGGTGGAACACTGATAAAAACCCTATCAGCTAAGTTCCCAAAGTGCACAATAGACTAATGAATTTACTCTCATTGGCAAGAGCGTTCTATACATATACATATCATAGGCCATATAGCTTGAATTTCATAAGAATCATATTGGTCATAAGACCATTAACATATAATCATGAATTCATTCAAGTTAACAAATAGGTTTCATATGAGCTTAGTCCAAGGAAGAATTAGTAAGTCATTTACAACATATAAAGTGATTACATGGAATAAATTATCATTTGTTTGAGAACATCATGGGAATTTCATTTAATAGGTTAATAATACAATGTTTCATAACATGAGAATCATATATATGAACATTAGGAAGGATTGA
>CANXYC011743892.1:0-10991 GCA_948193065.1 Aleurites moluccanus
CATTTGCTTTGTGATCTTTTGAACCACAAATCCAACAACAAGAACAATTGATAAGAGGTTTCCCTTGCGGGCACTTAGGGGCTCTACCATATTTTTTCTTAAAAGCTTCTATTCTGTCTTCATCCCTAAGATTGGTTTTCCTTCTAATAAACCTAGAAGGTTTATTTAACCTCTTTTTGTTATTCCTATCATTTTTCGATATTCTTCTTTTTTTGTATCCTTTAAATTTTTTCTTTTTTGTATCACAAGAAGAACATTCTGTTTCAGATTTCTTTCCTATCCCCTTTTCATTTATTATAGTACACCCGTACGTACCAGGAACATATTCAATCTGAGAGCAACAACTTTTGTTCAAATAAGGAAAACGTTTTGCATCTTGTCTTACTTGAAGTTCAGTACATGCCTTTCTCAAGGCATACCTAACTGCCTGTATTTTACCTCCTAATCTATCAACCACTTTTTCTTCTTTTAGGAGGAGTTGATAGGCATTTTTTGCTATCTCTAGCCATGGTTCTGGGAGTTTAGCAAAAAATAATGTTGACAGTAATTTTGAGCATTAAGATCAAGATTATAATAATATTTCTGAAATTCACATGCATAGTTATCAAAATAACACATGTCACATATCTGTAGTTTCATCAATGCCATTAAGGACAGTTCTCTTTCTAATGACTCAGTTGATATTGAGAAACCACAAAACTCTCTTTTCAGGACATCTACTATGATAGCTAGAACCTCATCTACTAGAACTGCTTTCCTAATTTCATCTCTAATAGAGGTTTGAACTACTAGCTGATCCCAAAATTTTTGAGCATTGCCAACCATGGTGGCTTTGCAAAGTTCGTAGATGGTCTCAGTTGAGTAACTACCTGCTCTAGTTGTAAACCTGATCATGGTAATCCACTCATCTATTCTTTTAGAAACATGCTTTTTACAATCTAAATTTAGAAAAGCTGCTGGGGTGATTACGGGCCTTAATGGAGTATCCCTAGGTTGAAATTCTGGTTTCGTTCTATGGGGATAATTTGGTTTATATTTTGCCCTCTTCGTAGTAAGAAGCTCATTAAATGTTCTATCATCTAAATGCAAAGGAGTTTCTTCTACCAGACCTAAAGATTTTCTAAGGTCTTCAGCTGCTTTGTTACTCTCCTGATTAGCAGCTCTAATGTCAGGGTCAGCAATATAAAGAATTATTTTATCTTTCCCTAATTGCAAAATTTTTTTTTCAGAAAGAGGTTTTTTCAATGCTCTTTCTCGCTCGATTGCATCAAGCCTATCATTCACCAATTTTCCTACTTCCTTTGCTAAAGCATTTCTCTATTCTGGTGAATCGCCTGTATTTCCTTTTGCATGCAATTGCTCAAGGAGAAGGCTCACTTCATTATGAATATTTTGAAATGAAGTCAATCCTGAAGGATCAGAGCTGACACTTTCTTCCTTATCTAATTTTTCCATTTTTTATCTAGAACTACTGGGTGTATTTTCAATTTTTTCTTTATTTTCTAAAAATGTTACCCAATTTTCTAGACCAGGAGAATTTTCCCAGAGAGCAAGAAAAAAGTCAATTTTTCTGAAGTACAATCTTTTCCAAATTAAATAATCTCTTTTTAGATTATCACTCCAATTTGAAGTTCTAGAGGTTACCAGAGAGAGGAGTATCTTGATCTAAAATGGCTAATTGATTAAAAACTGGATACTGCTCTTCTAGAAATTCAATTATGTCAGCTACACCACAATATTCATGGGCAATTTTATTTTTTAAGGGAGAATTTCTATAAGTAGAATCAATTCTAATTAATTCGTTCCTATGCTTAATTCTTCCACAAACCCAAGAATATTCCCACTGTATCAGTGGATGCTCTTTTCTTTCTGTAATCGAAAAGTATTTTATACTATTATACACTCTTCCAAGGATTAAGGAATTTCCTCCAAAAATTTCATCCATAAACTAGCAAATTAAATTAATTTTGGACCTATATGAACAGTATTTTAAAAATCAGGGACCAAAATATAATTAAATGTTAGTTTATTTATGGAAAGAAACTTTTATATTTTAAAAATTAAAGTTCAGAAACTTTATCGTTACAAAATAAAGTTAAAAGACCATAAAATACGTTAGTCTAAAGTTGAGGGACGATGACTGAAACTAACCCTAAATAATTAAGGTAGAGTGAATGTTTTATTAAAAATAAATTATATCTCTTTTGATTTTATATTATATAATTTTTTAAATTTTTATTGAATATATTAATATATTTTAATAGAATAATAATTAATAAAAAGATATAAACTATAATAATATAAAATTATATAATTTAATTCAATTTAATTTGGGTTGAGGGGGCTGCTATGTATTTTTACAGAGAAATTTCTGATGTGCTCCATTTTAGTTATTTAAAATTTTTTTAAAAATTTTAAAAAAATTATATTTTGATAGTATTTGATATAATGAATCTATTGATATATTTTTTTATGCTAAACAAAAATCATTTGGACAGTTAAAAATACATTATAAATGTATTAAATCTAGATCGTTAAATATAATACATAAAATTTCTAATGTATTTTTTCCTATTCAAATGATTTTTGTTTAGTATAAAAAATATATCAATAAATTAATTATATCAAATACTATCAAAATATAATTTTTTAAAAATTTTTAAATAGTTAAAATGGGATACATCAAAGATTGTCGTGTAAAAATACACAGCAGCCCCTCATCCCAATTAATTTGTAATTGTAAATTGGATTGATTTTAACTTTTTATGAGTTAAATTGATGAAAAAAAATAAATCCATAATCTATGAATTAAATTGAATGTGAACGCGAACACATCTACTTATTGGAGCTTTAAACGCTGTGATTACCGTCGTTTTGCACAGCCCCAAATGTTTTTAAAAAACTATGTATGGCTTATCCATTACCACAAGCCTTCCTGTTCCTTTTCCAACCACGGGTTCGAATTTTAAACAACTTATATTTTCAGATTTTAATATGTTTCTCAGTGTTAATTGCGAATTCGTAATATGTCTTCAATCTGTAGCTCGCTTGGATATTTGGTTCCTCAATGGAGGAACAGTAACACTCGGTTCTTGATTTTCCTTCATTCCAAGAGAAACATTAGCTTCGACTCACGTGTAATTTACTGCTCTAATAATGACTCAATTTCCAAACAAAGCCAGGCATTGTCTCTCTTCTCTCTTTTATTTCTAATGGTTGTCTGCATATTTTGATTTCTGATCATCAGTTTTAATGTCTGTTTTCTTATGGCAGCAGTTGGGTTATGATCCTTCAGAAGAGTTACTCGGACTCGAGGCTGATCTCTATCCAAGGTTTTCTTTGTTAATTAACGGCTAGTTGGGTTAATTTTAATTGCTTAGTTATTTTGATGGATCGACAAAGATCCTGAGGTGGAGATGTTTGATCTAATTCCACAAATTTAAATTTCAGGAATTCTATATCTGGTGCGTCTAAACAAAGATCCTGGTTTGGTCCAAATGGTCAGTATATTAGAGAGCTTCCTTGCCCAAGTTGCAGGGGGAGAGGCTATACTCCATGTACAGAGTGTGGAATTGAAAGATCCAGATTAGATTGTTCTCAATGTTATGGGAAGGTTGGTACATCCTCCTCTTGTAGCCTCGCTTTATAATTCTGCAATATTTCCCAAATTTGTCTTTTCGAAGACATTTCTTCAAGTTTTTTTTTCTAAAAATGTTGAATTTTAGCTCTTGGAAGATAGAAGAAGGATACATTATTCACACCTGTGATTGGAAGGCATGGGATATTGAGATCCATATGACTCTGTTGTTACCTTTGTTAACTGCATGCAAGATCTCAGATGTCATCTTGCCAGTTATTTTTAGTGGTAGAAAGAGTCGTATCTTCAATATGTAAGGCATAACTTCTCTTTTATTTTCATTTATTTGATTGATCACAACAGGGTATGATAACTTGTCGTCAGTGCTTGGGGGATTGTGTCATATGGGAAGAGTCAATTGATGAGCAGCCATGGGAGAAAGCCCACTCAATGTAACTTCTCAACTCCTGCTCATGACTCGGATATTTCTTGGTTTGCTAAATTCACATCTTTCCTCCTTTCTGCTTTTATCTGATTTCAACGGCCACATAAATATTTCTGGTATCTTTCTTACTTGGTTGATCACATCTGTTAATTGTCAACTAATTGGATGATAGTATCTGTTAATTGACAACTAAGAAAAGCTGGTAATCTTTTTAAGCATAGGAATGTAAAACATGTAAACTTTTATGCACTTGCACAGATAGTTCAATTCTCTGAACTCATTGCACTATACAGTCCTTTTTTTTTTCAGTTTTTGTTTTGCTATTATAAAATAGTTAGTATTTTGTTTGCAATAACATGTAGTAATTATAGGTGCTGTCCATTTAGATTGTTTTCTATTATGGACCAAAATTTAACAAACCAGGTTTTGTAATGATTAGAAATGCTTCCAATACCTATTGTTTAGATAGCATGTACTGACTACTGACTAATTTTTTTTAATTGTACACTGGAGTTACTTGATGTGCCTAATAGTGTTCTCAAATTTTGGTTTGCATGGTCTTCTTTATGTCTGGGTCAGATGATGACTGACAATGATCTTGAACTTTAGTCCTGTTTTTCTCCCCTTTGTGTCCTCAGTTCGCCACTCAAAGTGAAGGAGGATGATGAAGTAGACAATTTAGAAATAAAGCTGGATATGAAGAAAAAATCAAAGCGTGTGTACCAATCACCACCTCCTGAAGTTGGAATGAAGATCAGCCGATCACTAAAAGTTGGTAGCTTCAACCCAATCTGACATATTCTGTATATAAATCATGAAGTGCATATATTGTAATATTGCTTGTTAGAAGAAATCTAAAGTATACAGGTTTGACTGACTGTAACTTAAATAATGACCAACCTCCAAAAGACCTCTTATTAAAACATTCATCCGTTTCAATTGACAACTGACATGATAACCAACAAACTCCAAGACTTATATTATTCCTTGTGGTAGTATTGGGTATTGGCTAGTCTTATATTAGATATGTTTACATGCAATATGAATTGGCCAGATCATGATTTTAATATTCTTTGTTTAGTTGGATGATTGCAGAGTCTAAATGCTAAAACTGGACTATTTAGTAAAAGAATGAAGATTATCCACCGCAATCCCAAGCTTCATGCACAAAGGGTGGCTGCAATTAAGGTTTATCAACTTCATATTTATTTTTTTCATAATATTTTCTTTCAAGTATTGGCCTATGTTCATCTACTTTAACATTTAAAAAAATCAAATTACGTCATGCATAATGACGGTTTATTTCTACTGATTACTGAATACCTTAATTTATAACAGTAAATATCCAAAATGTTTCTTATAGCTGTGTGCTGTTGGATCATGATGTCAAGTGTTAGCTTCTTAACACAAAAATGAAATTACTAAGACCATGACAATGTGTCTGAGGACTTGATATGAAGTGAAACTAAGAATCTTTGAATTTTGAATGCTGAAAGAATCAAACTTATGAAGGTTCACAACTGTATTTAGATCATATATGCATGAAAAATTTGTATTTTACTGTTTTATTTTGTAGTTGACACTATCAACTCATTCTGATGCACAGACAATAATTAGACATGACTGTGTGTCTAAATGATGTAATGACTAGATATAAATGGATTTTTTTATCATGCTGAAAGAATAAAGCTATAAAAAGGTCAGAACTGCATTTATATTATGTACAAACATATGAAATATTTATGTTTTACCATTTCATTCTTTGGTTCATTTATATTCTGAAGAGGAGAGGAGTCAGGACTGTGTTTAGAAACTTCCTGGTATCTACTTTAGTGGGGCAGCATTTGGCTCTGCCCTTTTTTTTTTATTATTGAAAATGGAAACCAGACCCAGATACATGGTTCTAGAAAATTGAAGTTGCTACAGTTAGAAGGAAAACATAGGGAATGCCTATTCAGTTGATAAAATGCATAAAGTTTTTAAAATTATTTCATAATGTGGTAGGAGGATGTATTGAATTATTACTTCTTAACTTAGTTGAAAACAAAAGGGTTTTGGTTTACTGTATAAATATATGAAATGCAGAAAGCCAAAGGAACTGCTGCAGCAAGGAAACATGCTTCTGAAACTTTGAAAGCTTTCTTTAGTGATCCAGAAAACCGTCGGAAGAGGAGCATTGCTATGAAAGGTCAGGTTGCAAAATTTGCTGAAAGTTTGACTTTGACTCTTTTGAGTACACCTGTATGTTTTCTGGCTGTTTTCCTGACCTCACTTTTTAGTAGTTATTACCTATTTAGCTAATGTATCTGATAAGTTTTTCCAGAAGTAAACCTGGAACTGCACTTCCCAATTTGTTTTCTATTTTTGCCTTTCCAAGTACATTTGATGAAGTTCAATGAAATTGGTGAAACTATAATATCACCTTCTCGGATTTGAAGCAACCTGCAGTAGGAAATAGTTCAACCAAGTTTCGCTTTGATTTTACTTCTAATATAATGAATACATTGCTGATTCTTTAATCTTAAGCTCTCCCCACGGTCAATTGTTTGATTGTTTTGCTGTTATTTTGAATTGCTTTCTGAACTTTGTAAATTTAACTATAAGCATGCAAGGTTTGTTGTTTCAGAATTACCATTCCTACAAATCGTGAAATCAATTATGATTGTCATACAAGCTCCTTGAATGATACATTTTGTAGGTTTATGTACTGACCTCATTTCTCTTTCAAGCAGGAGTGAAATTTTACTGCAGAAACTGTGGTCGTGAAGGACATAGGAAACACTACTGTCCAGAACTTAATCAAAGCCTAACAGACAGGCGGTTTAGATGTCAGTTGTGTGGGGAAAAGGGACATAACAGAAGGACATGTCCAAAGTCTAGGAGGAGCAACACTAAAGGAATAGTTACAAGGCATCTCCGTTGCACAATTTGTCATCAAAGTGGCCACAATCGCAGGACATGCCCTCAACTGAATGGGTCAAAAGTAGGTGGTAGCAATACAAAGAAAGATTCTCTGATACCTGGACGTAGAATATACACCTGCCATTTGTGTAGACAAAAGGGGCACAATGTAAGGACATGTCCTAATAGAAATACAGAGCCTGCAACTACTAGTCCTGAATATAAAGAGGTCGCCAACGACATTGCTGTGGACTAATTACTAATGCATCTGAATTGAACATGCAAAAGGAGAAACACTTATTTCTTTGTTTTTTCTAAAGTTTTTATCTGCAACTTCTTTCCCTCTAACAAAATTATTATCAATGAATCATGTTGGTTGATTATATTTATCTGGAGTGGATGTAATATGGATCCATAACTGTGGTGTTAAATCATAAATGCCCAGTTACTCTTCAATTTCCAGTTTCTTCCATTATATAGCAATAAGCTTTTAGTATTTGGTATACAAATAGTAGTCAAATGCTCCAATATCTAGCGAAAACTGCATTAACATAAAGGAGTCAAGTTATTTATGATTTATGAAATAAAAGCGTACATCAAATATTTTCTTATTCGATAGTTTAATTGAATATTTAAATTTTAAAAATCTAAATTATTTATATTATGTACAATATATAAAATTAAATAATAAGTTATTAATTCAACTTTGAATTCAAACTTATTGAAGTACTATTTGTTATTAACAAATAAAATTATTTAAATTTTATTGAATTCAAATTGAGTTTAGAGTCAACTCTTGCATCGTGAATGTTTTATAATCTTGATCAGCTATATATAAAAAAAAATGGAAGTAAGAAGAAAAGTAATCACAAGATTAAGACTCAGAATAATGATCGCTCTTTTTTTTTTTTTTTTTCTTCTGTTTTGAGATTCAGATCATCAGATAATTTCAAATCACATCGGACGTGCCTGTACGCTATCGTTCAAACAACAACGACGTCGGATCAACCAATTATTACATTATATTAATATACAGTTCCCAGCCCAGCTAATGCTAGGTCGGTGAATGAAGCCCAGCTAGATCTAAAATCCAACCGGCCGAATAGTTACAGAACACATACTTTTCCCTCACACCCAATTGTGCAACTTTAACTGTCCGGAATCTCTTATCTCTCTCATAGCCGAGGGTTCCTCTGTTCAACTGGTCAGCCGTCTTCAACCAACAATACCAAAATTTAATCAATTTTATATTATTTTATAATTTATATTACATCAAACAATAATTTTATCTCCAATCATAACTCTATTTTTAACACCATTTTATACACAAAAAAAAATAATTTTTTTATATTCTTTTTTATCTTTTTTATTTTATTTATTATAATTTATTATTATTTTATAATATTTCACTAATTATTCATAAATAAATATGATTTATATATTTATTAAAAAAATTTAATTATTAATTTAATAAAATGATTATATAACAAACTAAATTATAATAATTAATATATTATTTAAAATAAAAATAAAAATAAAGAAAAAATAATGAAATTGTAAAATATTGATTTTAATTATAAATTTTTTATATATAAAAAAAACATTGATCAACTGTAAAACATTAAATTTAATATTTTACTGTTATCAGCACTATTTTACAGTGCGTTGGAGATTAAAATTTACTGCAAAATGGCGTCAATGCAAACCGGAATCAGCCTTTCCAGGATCATCTTCCTGGCCGGCGTACGTACTTTCACCGGATCAACCATTATGCTTGCGTTATATACATACACGCGCAAACATACGTGATGCTCGATTTTTGGAGTTTGACTTTGATGTGTTTTCTACAGGATACACCCGTACAATCCTGTTTAATAACGATAAATTATCTGACATGATCGGTGAACTTCAGGTACTGTAGTTATAGTTTTAGTTGGTTATTTGTTAGTTATGGATTCGGTCAGTTTTCATAGTTTATTTGACATGGTGTTTGCTTGGCTAGAAAATGAGAAATATAGCGGATTTCCATTTTATGAGTGCCAAACAGAGTTTGACAGGCTTGATTTACTTTGCTGGGAACAGTTTTGAATTTTTTGTGTTTGTGTACGCAGACGCTGGTGAAGAATTGGGAAAAGTCTGGGGAACATTCAGATGGTGATGCTGACTATAGTGATGCCATCGGTCAACAGGTAATAACTAATCACTCTTTGTTTATTTTGCGTGTTTTAGTTTGATAATATATTGTTAGATGCATTTAGCTGTTTTAAAATTGATTGCAGGTCAAGCGGTTGACGATGGAAATTCGGCAACTGGCTTCAGCACGGCAAATAACTGTTCTGAATGGGAATTCTGGTCAAATGGGTATCTGCTACCATATTTATATAAAATGGTTCTTTACACAGTTTTATTTTCTTTCTTTAGATAATGCTTGTCTTTTCCTGTCTCAAATTTGCCATGCATTGTGCATTTGTTCTGCAAACAAAGGATTGTCTGATCGTTCCTAATTTCTCGTTTTGCTTGTTGCAGGTAACTTAACTGGTCTCATAGTTCCAGCTGCTGCCATGGGGGCATTGGGTTATGGTTACATGTGGTGGAAGGTATCCATGAACACCAATAATATTTTATATGGCTTTCTTATGTTGGAGTAATGCTTCAAAATTAACTTTCTGTTTTAAGATGTCATTTTCTAGTTGTTTTATCATGTGTATTTTGGAATCCTGAGGCGAAGTTTGGAGCTTTCAGGAGACTAATTCATTTTTTTTTTTTTTTTTTTTTTACATTCAGGGCCTAAAATTCTCAGATCTTATGTATGTGACAAAGCGTAATATGGCAAATGCTGTTTCCAACTTGACAAAACATCTGGAGCAAGTAACCAAAGCTCTATCTGTAAGTCTTATTAACTGATGGAAGTTCATTTATTTATTTATTTTTTTAATAATTTGACTAGAGTTTCTTTAGGTCAAATTTTGTTACTAGAAGTATGGGATAAAATAGTTAAGACAAAAAGGTACACACATTACTGCCTTTTTAATTTGCAAAGAAGCTGCATGTCTAGTCTGCTTGAACAACTATATGAGACTAATATCTGTGTTAGTTGCCTTTTCTTTATTCTTTTGATATTTGGTGGTTCTCTTCATTTGTTTTCTGTTGATTTTGAAATTTTAAATCTTGATACTATTGATTTGCATTTTTTGGAGTTTGAAAATTAAGGCATGTGCATGAAATTGTTCGGTATCAATACTTGACTATATTCATGTATTACCCTGTTATTGGTTGATATTTCTTCTACTATATGCATTAACCATATTTATAAATGTATAATATGTACTAATCTTATTATATGTTCCACTTATGCATTCTGTTTTATATTTGTATATACTCCTTTGGACAGGCTGCAAAGGTGCATTTGACACAGCGAATACAGCATTTGGATGATAAAATGGATAGTCAAAAGGAGATCTCAAAGGCAATACAAAATGATGTAAGGGTTCAACCTTTATGTGTGTATGTGTGTTAGGGATGGCAATGGGGCGGGGCGGGGGCGGAGAAATCATCCCCATCCCCACCCCCGTCTTAGTGGGGAATCTCCATTTCACATATAGGGATAATTTAGTCCTCATCTCCATTCCCGTGGGGATTCCCGTTCCCCGTAGGGATCCCAATTCCCCGCTTAAATTTTGTATTACTAAATTTATTTATATTTATAAAATTCATAAATAATAGCTAAAAATATAAAAAAAATTTATTTAGAAAATATTAATAAATTCAAACACAAAAAACATAAACCAAACATAATTAAAATATAAATATTTTAATATATCAAAAATATTCAGTAATATTTTTTAATAAAATATTAAAAATTCAGCATACATTAAATTATGAGTACTTGAACAAATTTAATTTAATAAGTGCTTTCAATAAACTCCAACAATCTCAAAAGAATTATTTATTGAACAAATTATTCCTTATATATATATATATATATATATATATATATATATATATATAATTTTATACAAGAAATAATTAAATAAATATAATAATTAACCAAATATAATAACGGGTTTT
>CANXYC011744116.1:0-15759 GCA_948193065.1 Aleurites moluccanus
CCAACCCATTTCCACAATTCACCTTGAATTACCCTTTATTTACCAAAATGCCATTCTTTACTTTTCAGTGTTCCTAAATGATTTTCACTTCTTTCTTTTTACCAAAATTACATATAAATTATGGTTATATTTTACCCCCAAGTCAACTTCAGAAATTTTTTTGCTGACCGGACTGCTAATTTCTCGGCAGTGCCCCTACACCGCCATTTTTCGGAAAAGTTTCAAATTTGCTTTCTAACTATGTTTCTAAAATTATTTCCCATCAATTGAAGACTAATGGACCACATACTGAGAAAAATTTCATGCATATGTGTTATGGCTTTCTAGGGTATTACACAAACAAAGAGGCATTGGTGGCTCTTAAACTGTGGCCCAAGACCCTTTCCATTCGTGATTGGATTCTAGACCGATGACACAAGTCAAGGGATTAATTACTGTACTTCAAGAGGTTAGTAATTTATTTTAACATATTTGGTCATACTGATTTACAACCATCTCATGTTTATAACATATTTAAGGTTCACCTTTTTTGCGTGTAATTATAGTCTCTCACAAAATTATATTTTGTATCAATACATTTGGTCTAATAATGAATTTTGGATCTTTGGTGTAACTTACAGTTGTATGACTGTCACAGTTTACTAAAAAACTGATTCACTCACAACACTTCATACCTAAATGTTCCAAAATCTCTTCACTCATATCACCTCTTGTACTGTAGTTGAAAATCCTTCAAATTCAGTTTTTATTGTGGATGATGCTATACATGATTGTTTCTTGCTATTCCAAGATATGATATCTCAATAAAGCAAGAAAACAAATCTGGAAGTGGATTACTTCAAATCCATATCTCTAGCCCAATTGACATAAGTATAACTTAATTGGACAAACCTTTCTCTTCATTTTTAGACAGCCAAGGTCTTCAAGGATTGAGTAGATGTTGATATATTTAAGTTATTTGTAGTTTTGTTCAACAAAGTACACTTTATTATTAATACCAAAACATGATGTTTGTTTTGTGCTTATATGAGTGTAACTGTTTAGTACATTTACTGTTATTATATTATGAAAGCATGTTGAATGGAAAGAAGATTGACCTTCTCATATGGGTAATCGCCTTTATTTATCTATGAGATGAATAAAGATGAGTATGTTTTAAGTAAATTATCTGTATGATAAGAGAGAGAGTTCGTGCTTAAAACAAGATAGTCGTCTCATTTTAGAAAATGAGATTTGCATATCATAATAATGATATTAAAGTGGCAAATTATATGTAATTATGCCTATGTCTATCTGAGTCGCCAGATATGAGTTTTGAACTGAACTGAACTGAACTGAGTAGATGAGAAAACTCAAGTTAGACATTGGGTATGTCTAAACTATCATCTGTATAGTGTTTATAAATCAAAGATATATTTTTTATAAACATGCGCTCCTTGGAAAAGGAAATAAAACTATGACATGTATTTCATACCACATGTGCGAAATTTGACCAGAATGAGGAAAAAAGTTAATGATCTCAACTTTTGAAAATATGAGACCCTTGAGAATTATGGTTCTCAAATTTACTACCCTTATGACTTTAGGCTAGTTCTTAAGATATAATTCAGTGTTCGCTATCTTAGAGTGTTACTAGAAGATCATGAGTGATTCTATCATATAGAACACCTCTAGAAAAGTGAGTTGAATTATTATTGAGGGAACTAAGCAAAAAGGAAGATTACTCAGTGGTCACTTTCAATTTTTGTGATAAGTAATCTAGGGCGGTGCATACTTTATCTACTCAAAAAGATACTTGTCGAGAGGTTATATATCCCTAACAGGTGTATAGCAAAGAGCTCTCGTTGTATGCTGGTCACACGATCTATTTGCCTAGTATGAAATGTCTATAAGAGTTGTAATTGATGGGATGTGTCTCGTCATGTGCGAGTGGGAGATGTTGGAATTAATTGACGGGTTCGGATACGCCTATGACGGGTGATTGGACCCCGATCTATTAAGTATTAAGTATTAAATTAATTAATAAGTTAATTAATTTGATTATTTAAATAAGTTAATTTATTTATCTCTTATCCATTTGAATATAAATATGATAAGATAATATTTCAAAATTTAAAATAGGATAAGATAATATTTCATTAGATGAAATATTATCATTATCTCTAGAAATTCTATCCATGATAATTATCCTAAAATTCTAATCCTAATCTAGAGAAAAGACGGAAGAAGAGCTTTAGGTTCTCTGGAGAGGAAAAACACTGAGAACAAGTTCTCTGCAGAAAAAGAAAGAGCAAAGGCTCTGCAATTATTCTCCCTAAAGAATTCACTATGGCGAACAAGTAAAGAGGCATTGGTAGCTCTTAAACTGTGGCCTATGACCCTTTCCATTCGTGATTGGATTCTAGACCGGTGACACAAGTTAAAGGATTGATTACTATGCTTTAAGAATTTAGTAATTTATTTTATGTAGATTATTTGCTTAATCTAATATTGGTATCAAAGTTATATATGTCACACTCCAAAACCACTGGTGCGACGGTCCTAGGGCAAAGATAGGCATAAGGCCACCATAAACCCGTATAACCCTTAACTAACATGTCTCATACATAAAAGCATACATTTTCAATGCAAAACATCATATCTTATAAATTAATATTTTATATCATAACATCTCCGCTTGTTTCCTACCAATCAAAAGATAGTTCTCACATCAATATGGAACAAAGGAGAATCTACAAATGCCATCCATGGCAACAAAATCAACCATTCATATCTATCTAGGAGCTCAAAGAGAGTACTTCTCAATAGATAAAATTTATATATACATAACAAAATAATATTCAGCATAATTACATCCAAGCTTCTTGTGAAGAAGAAATCAAGAAGCTCTATCCTTTGGATTAGCTCTCTCTCGAGCTATACTAGCACCTGAAATCCACAGAAGAGGGATGAGCCTTCAACTTAATAAGATATGAATTACATAATGCGTTAGATAAATCAAGGATCTAAGTATCAAATCATGATCATATCATATACATATACTTGGACATGAAAGAATCATAAGCTTATACTTGAAGAAGAATATGAGTGCTTACAACAAATAGCATTATCAAATCATATCACAAATCAAATCATGGTTCTCATTTAGAACATAAGAATGCCTGCAAAGGATGACATTATCAAATCACATATAAGATAGAATTGATATCATATCATACGTATCGGTAGCCTTGCTACCTTAACGTGCACATATGCTTACACGGGCATATGTCTAGAGCTCATGGCCCCCTCTAAATGGAACACTGATAAAAATCCTATCAGCTGGGCTCCCATTGTGCACATGGACTAATGAATTTACTCTCATTGGGAAAAGCATTATTTACTTATGTATATCATAGGTCATCATAAGATGTTCACAAAATTCAGATTTGGTCAAGAGACCATATATCATACATATCAAAGGCTTGTTCATGATCTTGGTTCAAGAAGATAACCAAGTTATTTTATGTATTAAGTGTTTACATGAAGGAGGTAATCCAATAAAGGATTCATATCATAAAGTATATACATGAATATTTAATAATTTATCTCATAAGGAGAAATATATATTTATGTAATTCATAACTTACCTCTCAGCAATTCTTTCCACAATACAGATCAACACTTGCTTAGATGAAAATCCTCATTAATTCCTTGAATTGTCCAAGCCTAATCAAAATTCTCAAATTCTATAAATTAGGGTTTCCTCAATAATGATAGATAATATGGTTCCTTATAATTTCAACCATCTTATAGTCTCTATTATTATTTCCTAACATCAATTTAATTTATCTCTTAAAGAAAATCTGAAATTTATGAACATAGTTACTATTCATCAAAACTCATAAATTCTGGTACCTATCATACTACTCATAATTAATAGCCTTAAATGCTCATAACAAGCTCTATATAACTCATAATAATTATTCTAACTACCAAAAATATTAATCTAATAAGAGAAAAGAAGTTTGAAGAAAATCACATTATTTCCCCAAAACTGAGCTCTTGAAGGATCTGGGCTTGAAATGATGATTAAGACTTTGAATGAGTTAATTTGGTGATTTAATGCATTAATTTTGAGTATTAATACATTAGAAAATAAATAGAACAGATTAGAGTGAAATAGGAGAAGAAATGAAGAAGAAAGAAAGAAAAGAGAAGAAATTATCGTGAAAAGGATGACTGCTGCTTCTCCATTAAATAAGTTACTGCTTCGCTAATTTCCCTCCTTCACTACTTTCCACTTCGCCAATCCCACTTCACCAATTTCCACTTCGCAGAATTCCACTTCGGTAATTCTACTTCGCCAATCCCACTTCACAGAATTCCATTTCGCAGAATGCCACTTCGGCAATTCCACCTCGCCAATCCCACTTCGCAGAATGCCACTTCGACAATTCTACCTCGCAAATTCCACTTCGCCAAATACCACCTCGGGAAATACTACTTCGCCAATTCTCACTTCGCAATCCCACTTCACCAAATGGCACCTCGGCAAATGCCACTTCGCCAATTCTCACTTCGCAAATCCCACTTCGCCAAATGCCACCTTGGCAAATGCCACTTCGCCAATTCTCACTTTGCAAATCCCACTTCGCCAAATGCCACCTCGATAAATGCCACTTCGCCAATTCTCACTTTAAACCAAATCACAAATGAGCTACTGACATCCAAACTCCTTAATTCTATAACTATGTATATAACACATAAAGAAACATTTCTTTCATACTTACACTTGACTTGCTCAGCCTCTAACATTCTCAAAATAATTAATACTTAGACTTACTACAGGAATAGTGAAATGAACATGTTCTGGTCGAGGAAGGATACCTCCTCACACACACAGAATTCATAAAACTATCATACAGACTTTAAAATTAAATATATATATATATATATATATATCTGCAACTTTTACATTTTACACTTATCCAAATACTCCAATAAGATCATGACACTGACTCACAAGATTCCTTACAAATACGGATTATGAGATTTAAAAATACTAATCTACTCAAAACAAATAATCATAAAAAAATACACGTCCTCATTCTAAATCTTTAATTCATGGTAACCTGATCTCAAGTTTATCTTAGAGAAATGACTTGAACCCTGCAACTTATCAAATAAATCATCTATCCTTGGCAAAGGATACTTATTCCTAATAGTTGCTTTGTTGAGCTGCCTGTAATCTATGCATAATCTTATAGAACCATCCTTCTTCTTCACAAAGAGTACCGGTGCACCCCATAGTGAACTGCTAGGTCTGATAAATCCCTTGTCAAGCAAATCTTGTAATTGAGTCTTTAACTCTCTCAATTCTACTGGTGCCATATGATATGGAGGAATAGAAATCAGATTAGTGCCGGATAGCAACTCAATACTAAATTCTATCTCTCTATCTGGTGGCAAACTAGGTAACTCTTCAGGAAATACATCCGAAAACTCTCTAACAATAGGAATCTGCTCCAAATCTCTTACTTCCTTTTGAGTATCTAGGACATAAACCAAATATCCTTGGCACCCTTTCTTTATCAATCTCTTCGCCCCTAAGGCTGATATCATATTATATGGTGCTTTACTTCGTTCCCCTTGGAACTCAAACTCCTCATCCGAAGGTGGCTTGAAGACTAACTTCTTCCCCATTGCAATCTATGGTTGCATAATATTTGGACAACCAATCCATGCCCAAAATTACATCAAATTCTAACACAAGCAACACAATCATATCTATTTCTAAACTCTTACCACTTATGCTAACCACACAAGATGGATATAAATCATTAACTTTAATCTCTTCCTCTAAAGGAGTCGATACTACCAAAGCATTCATAAGCAATTCACATGGCACATTCAATTTCTTAGCAAAACATGAAGAAACAAATGAATGCATAGCTCCTAAAACAAACAACACTCTAGCATTCAAAGCCTGAATAAGAAGAATACCTGTGACCACAGTGTTAGAAGTTTGGGCCTCTTGTTGTGTAAGAGCAAACACTCTTCCTCTACCTCTTCCCATAGATGCCTGACCGGTAGCTTGTCCAAAAATCTGACCTGAACCTCTACCTACCTCTGGAGTCCTACCCACAATATCACGACCAACGCCGGACTGCTGACACACACTCCTCTCCCTAACAATCTGAACTATAGTCTGAGAAGACTGGGGTCTAGCTCCAAAAGAAGATTGTGGACAATCCTTAAGTAAATGATCATGTTGTCCACATCCATAACATGCATTTGACCTAAAGAAACAAGGTCCTCTATGAAGCTTACCACACGTAGGACAAGAAGGATTAGAAGTCCTAGGTGGTGCAGAACTGGTTGTACCATAGCTCATCTGAGAAGCAAATCTAGAAGGATTCAGTCTCTGTTGGAATCTCCCTGATGGTCCTCTATATCCGCACTGAGAAGCTGATTGGTGCGAGACATTCATACTCTTTACCCCGCTATCCTGCCTAGAGGAACTTCCAATCTTAGCCTTCTTCTTCTCTTCCCTTTCTGATCTAACCTCCATGTCTTTATTCTCTATTACTCTAGCCTTATCCACAAGCTTAGAGTAAGAGTCAAACTCAAGAGCAGCCAAAAATTTGAACAATAGAGCAATAAGTCCTCTATGAAATCTTTGAATCCAAGCTGCTTCTGTAGGCACAAGAGTTGGAGCAAACTTACTTAATTGACTGAATTTCTTTACATACTCTGAAACAGTCATACCAGGAGTTTGAACTAACCTCTCAAACTCAATGGACTTAGCATCCCTTACACTTTCTGGAAGAAACTCATTGAGAACCAACTCTTTAAACCTCTCCTAAGACAACTCCTCATGACCCTGAAGCATACCTTGAGTACTCCATCTAAACCAATATTTAGCTTCAGGCCTTCATCAAATATCATACAAACTCAACTGCTCTTCTGTCGAGAATCCTCAAAATCTGAACTTTCTCCTCTATCTCTTCAAGAAAATCTGTAGGATCGACCTCACTTTTGTACTTTAAAGGCTTAAGCTTCAAAAATTTCTCAAATGAAACTTCCTCAACCTGAGGTACCACTACTAGTGGGGGTGGAGGAATTACAGGAGGAACTGGAATATCCGGAACTACATGCACTGGAGGAGCCTGCTGCTGCCTCTACTGAGTAATGAGCTTAGCTAATATCTCATAATTCCTCTATAACTGATCCAACTACTGGGCCATATAAACCACATCTATTTGTGGCTCTGGAGGAACGTTATCACCTCCCACTCTTCTCACTGACCCTTATTCAGAAGGTAACTCTCTCCTAGGATAGCCTCTACCACGTCCTCTTCCTCGCCTCGGAGGCATCTCGATACTAATAAGATAAATAAAACAACTCAGACTCAAAACATAAGATTAGCGCATATCTATACCAAAGGAATACACAACATTGACGTGACATGAATCTTATGCTCCGTAGTCATCTTAACCAAGCACTTATACTAGGGAACTTGCACATCTATCTATCTATCTTATAATTATAAACCTAGAGCTCTGATACCACCTAGAGCTTCTTGATTTCTTCTTCACAAGAAGTTTGGATATAATTATGCTGAATATTATTTTGTTATATAAATTTTGTCTATTGAGAAGTACTCTCTTAGAGCTCCGTAGATAGATATGAATGATTGATTTTGTTGCCATGGATGGCATTTGTAGATTCTCCTTTGTTCCATATTGATGTGAGAATTGTCTTTTGATCAGTAGAGAACAAACAGAGATGTTATGATATAAAAATGATAATTTATAAGATATAATGTTTTGCATTCAAAATGTATACTTTTATGTATGAGACAGGTTAGTTAAGGGTTTTACGAGTTTATGGTAGCCTTATGCCTACCTTTGCCCTAGAACCGTCGTACCGGTGGTGTTGGGGTGTAACAATGTATTAATAAAATCTGTAATAAAGTCTCTATTAGATTGTGTATCTAATTCATCAAAATCAATAATGCTTCTAAGATTATAGTTGTAGAGCTCGACATTAGTGAAGAACAAAAACAATTGTAAGCATCTAGATTATTGAAAACCAGTATGTGTTAAAAGAGTAAAGAAGCTCTTAAACCACTAAATGAAATTATGGATGACAATAACCAATAAGATAACACAATCTAGCATAGATGGGATCATGAAACCGAAACAACTTAGAAGAACAATGTTGATTGTTTGTCTATCATAAAAGTTTATTCACTCACTATTAGTTTAACACTTATAAGAAGTGTTTAAAACATAATCTGATAAGATATTTAAGAGAAATATTTGTAAGATGGTTAGTGAGTTATATGATTTTGGTCATGAGTTGACTAAGGATAAAAGATTCAAGATGTATTTCATCCTTTGCCTATAAGTTGGGAGCATATAAGGATGAACCTAACTAGTAATAAAAATCTTTATAATGCTTCTCGTTGTTATGGAGCTTGAGGATAACTAACTTGCTGCTATATAGTCAAGTGTTAAAGTGCACGTGACTAGGTCCAGTTCATATGGAGCTTCAGACAATAAATACAAGCAAAGCAAGGGCAAAGACAAAGATAAAGAAAATAAGGTTATAGGAAATAAAAAATCTAAAGAAAACCAACAAGAATAGTATGGATGTCCTACAAAATTAAATATTGTGAAGGTTAAATATTTTAATTGTAGAATTTAAAAGCCACTATTCGTAGGACTATAACGTACTAAAAAGGGTATGGTTAGTTCACTCAAATGTGAGTGACATGTCCGTTATAAATTCTATTTTTTTTTTTTTTTTGCAACAAAAAAAATTATCCTTTGTGGATTATAAAGTTTGGAAGCAATAAACCATGTGATGAAGGATTGTGAAGCCTTCATAAAAATCTCATTGAATATCCAATGGGGTATGATGGTTTTTTGTATGCAGCACATATGTTGTCATAAAAGGAATTGCCACCTGTAAATTAATTTTACTTAGAGGTAAACCATATTCTTACATGTCTTCTATGCTCCAAAAAATTAATGAATTTACTTTTCTATTTTTGGGTATTTCCTAGTCTTGGTTTCTATTGGTCTATCCATAATAATTTAGAGCAGTTACATTTGGGACAAAAGTTCTAAAGATTGTGATTATGTTTTAAATGATTTTTCTTATTATGGACATTGCAAGAAGTGCAATTTCATTGTTAGTTTTTTCCTTGATTACAGTATTTCAAAGAATTATAACGGTGATGTGAATGATTGGCATGCTAGGCTTGGTCAAATTGAGCAACAACGAATATATCGTTTAGCTAGAATGAGTCTTTTAGCTAATTTAAACAAGTGAAATTATCTATCTGTTAGCATTGCCTAAAAGGAAAAACTATAAAAAAACTATTTAGAGAACTTAATCAATTCTTCCATTGAAATTTAATCTTTTCAAACATTAAGTAGTCCAATAATTGTGAGGGCAAGGCATAACGCCTATTATTATTTCATCACCTCTATAAATGACTACATATGGTATAGTCATGTCTATTTGATTGTGCATAAATCTGAAGCTTTAAATTGCTTTAAGAATTATCTCAACTTTGGTTGAAAATCCATTAGACAATAAAATCAAGGTAGTTAGAATCGACAAAGGTCGTGGGTATTTGTTTGATCAGTTTAGACAATTTTTTTAATGAAAAGGAATAGAGCATCAACTGACTATTCCACCACTTTGCAATAAATAATGTTGTTGAAAGAAGAAATAAAAGTCTTTTTATAATGGTTAAATCTGTAATTGTTTAAACAAATTTACCTATTGGGGTGATGCATTGTTACAACCATATAAGTGCTTAACTGTATGTCCTCTACATTAGTTACTTCCACTCCATATGAGTTATGGACAAATCAACTAATAGACTTAAACATCCTAAAATATTGGGAATGTAATACTTATGTCCACAATATTTCTTATGGGAAATTAGGCCCAAGAAGTAAGAAGAGTATCTTTATGATCTCTGAACTATCAAAAGGATATGTTGTTCATAGGTGAGCTAAATAATGAGAGTATAACTGAATTTTGGACCACAAGATGTCTTGTTCTTACATAACAAGTTTCCTACATAAGATGATTTAAACCATAAGATCTCCTTATTAAGGACATTAGATCAAGGTTCACAAGGACCACTTCATCCGAGTGGGAGGAATTTGGTGGATTAAAGGATGGACATTGGTTCATTTCCAACATTAGTTCAATTCCACCAATAAGGTCCAAATGAGAATGATCCTTATTTAAGTGGGAGTTCAAAATCTTTAATTCTAGTGGGAGCTTGATAGATTCTGAGATTCTGGTTTAAATTACAATCCAATGAAACTTGATGAATATGTTCTTCAAGATTCTGAGTTGAGACATAGCAACTTTGATGCTAAGGATGAAAGGATAAATACAATGGAATAAAATAATGGAGTTTGTGAGATCAAACCAATTTGAGTTTTTAGTAGATCTCCTAGTAGGATGTAAAACAATTGAGAATAAGTGAATTCTCAATATTAAGTATAAAGCAAATGACAGCATTGAGAGAAATAAAGTTCATCTCTTTGCAAAGGAATAGATACAATAGAAAGAAATTGACTATGAGTAGACTTTTCTATTGTTATAAGTATTATCAGAATAAGATTAATTCTAGCCATTGTGATAAATATTGATATTGAATTATATCATATGGATGTAAAGACTGTATTTCTCAATAGAGAATTAGATGAAGAGTAGTTTTCATCAAAGAATACCATGAACATAAAGTTTACAGATTGATGAGTTCAATCTATGGTCTTAAGAAGTTTTCAAATACAAGTTTGTCATTATGTCATTATAAGTTGATGACATACTAATAGATGGAATTAATAAAGGATCATATCAAAGATTGGTTATTGTCTAACTTTGAAAGGAATGATATGGGTGAATCAATATTCTTGAAATTTAGATTTCAAGAGATTATACAAGAAAATTGTTATCTCTTTCTTTAGAGATATATATAACGAAAGTTCTTGAATGATTAATAATGCATAATTGTTAACCCATAAATATTTCTATTGCCAAATCTGAAGGCTTGAGCTGTTGATTATGTCCTAAAATTCCATAAGGAAAAGAACGTATAAAAAATGTCCCTTATATGAGAGTGGTTGGAAGTCTAAATTATACAATAGTTTACACGAGACCTGATATTTGCTTTACTATTGAGGTGGTAAGCAAATATCATTTCAACCTAGGTTTAGCACATTGGAAGCATTCAAAAAAAAAAAAAGATATTGAGGTATCTTAAAAGTATTGAAGATAACTCATTGTGTTATCAAGGTGGAGAATTGTGATTCAAAAGCTATACTTATGTCAATTGGGCTAGAGATATGGATTTGAGGTAATCTACTTATAGATTTATTTTATTGCTTTATTGAGATATCATATATTGGAATAGCAAGAAACAATCATGTATAGCATTATCCACAATGAAAGCTGAATTTGAAGGATTTCCAACTATAGTACAAGATGTGATCTGAGTGAAGAGATTTTAGAACATTTAGGTATGAAGTGTTGTGAGTGAATTAGTTTTTGAGTAAACTGTGACAGTCATACAGCTGTAAGTTACACCAAAGATCCAAAATTCATTACTAGACCAAATGTATTGACACAAAAAAGGTGAAACTTAAATATGTCATACACATGAGATGGTTGTAAATCAGTATGACCAAATATGTTCCTAGAGATGTATGTTTTGGACATACAAAGACTCAAGGATTGAGTAGACGTTGATGTATTTAAGTTATTTGTTGTTTTGTTCAATAAAGTTCACTTTATTATTGATACCAAAACATAATGTTTGTTTTGTACTTAAATGAGTGTAAATGTTTAGTACATTTACTGTTATTATATTGTGAAAGTATGTTGGACAGAAAAAAGATTGGCCTTCTTATATGGGTAATCGCCTTTATTTATCTATGAGATGAATAAAGATGAGAGTATTTTAAATAAATTATCTGTGTGATAAGAGAGAGAGCTCGTGTTAAAACAAGATGGTCGTCTCATTTTAGAAAATGAGATTTGCATATTATGATGATGATATTGAAGTGAAAAATTATATGTAATTATGCCTATGTCTGTCTGAGTCATCAGATATGAGTTTTGAACTGAACTGAGTAAATGAGAGGACTCAAGTTAAACATTGGATGTGTCTAAACTATCATCTATATAGTGTTTATAAATCAAAAATATGTTTTTGATAAACATGTGCTCCTTGGAAAAGGAAAGAATACTATGACATGTGTTTCATACCACATGTGTGAAATTTGACCAGACGGAGGACAAAAGCTAATGATCTCAAATTTTGGAAATATGAGACTCTTAAGAATTATGGTTCTCAAATTTATTACCTTTATGAATTTAGGCTAGTTCTTAAGATATAATTTAGTGTTCGCTATCTTAGAGTGTTACTAAAATATCATGAGTGATTCGATCATATGAGGCACCTCTAGAAAAGCAAGTTGAATTATGATTGAGGGAACTAAGCAGAAAGGAATATTGCTCAGTAGTCACTTTCAATTTTCGTGTTCACAAGTCGACCAGTTATGTTTATGAGTAAACATAATTGTGAATACAAAATGTTAAGAGATCAAAAGAGAGACAACAAAATGTGATAAGTAATCTAGGGTGATGCATACTCTATTTATTAAAAAGACACTTGTCGAGAGGCTATATATCCCTAACAGGTGTATAGCAAAGAGCTTTCGTTGTTTGTCGGTTACATGGTCTATTTGTCTAGTATGAAATGTCTATAAGGCTTGTAATTGATGGGATGTATCTCGTCATGTGCGAGTGAGAAATATTGGAATTAATCAACAAGTTCGGGTATACCTATGACGGGTGATTGGACCCAGATCCATTAAGCATTAAGTATTAAATTAATTAATAAATTAATTAATTTAATTATTTAAATATAATAATAAGTTATTATATTTATCTCTTATCCATTTAGAATATAAATAGGATAAGATAATATTTCAGAATTTAAAATAGGATAAGATAATATTTCATTAGATGAAATATTATCATTATCCCTATAAATTCTAACTACAATTACTATCCTAGAATTCTAATCTTAATCTAGAGAAAAGAAGGAAGAAGAGCTCTACATTCTCTAGAGAGAAAAAATACAGAGAACAAGTTCTTTGCTGAAAAAGAAAGAGCAAAGGCTCTACAATTATTCTCCCTAAAGAATTCACTGTGGTGAACAAGTAAAGAGGTATTGGTGGCTCTTAGACTGTAGCCCATGATCCTTTTTGGTCATGATTAGATTCTTGATTGGTGACACAGGTCAAGGGATCGATTACTGCGCTTCCAGAGATTAGTAATTTATTTTATGTAGATTATTTGCTTAATCTAACATATCACATGGACCAAATAGGAGAATGTTAGATTTTATTTTGTGGTCCATAGGTTTAATAATTATTATGTGCTAATTCCTATTGGTTAATATAAAGAGGTGTATTCTAATTATTGTGCACCTTGATGGGAGGTGATCAAAATTACAATCTTTTTTATGAACATGTCCTTTCTCTATTTTGGTACGCGTATAGTTTATATTCCATCAAGAATCATCAGAAAGTTTAAGGGATCAAGAGAGAGAAACCTATTCCAATCAATATGCACATATATAATTATAGATCAAGGTACTCTCCTCATCTATTATTGTCTTGTGAAAATCATCAAGTTCTAAGATACTTGGGAATTAATGTTTATGCAAATATTAGGGATTGATTGGCATAAAATCGATTTAATTTTACATTTACAAGAATTCAAAATTCATTTAATAAAGTTCGCTATTAAAAAGAAATTTATAATACTCTCATTTAAATTAAACATAACCCCTTCCTATATAATGGTAAAATGAGAAAATAATTATATTTTTATACTTTTTCATTATTCCAAATAATAAAATTCGAATGAATTCTATCATTTTAAAATTTATTACAAACATATAAATTATATCATTAAGTTATATTTGAGGTATTTCAAATGGTCTCTACATATTTTTAGAATACTATAATGAAAACAGAAATTTCTTAAATATTTTATCATCTTCAACACCAACAAAGAAACTTTGGGGTCAATAGTTTACTTTGGATTGGGTTGTGTAATTTGCAGCGAGGGACAACTCTTTGTTTCCCAAAGATAGCATTGTTTTGATGTGTGACCATTTAATTTGATCACACAATTGTTGAGAATGATCCCAGATACAAAAATAATAATAAAATAATTTAAAGATTTATAAATAAGTGGGTATTTGGCTTAGTATAAATTAATTTGTTTTGCGTAACTAAATTTTAAAACTTATTCATTAATGAGCCCACATATATATAGTCCATAAACTTTAATATAATATCAGAATTTCATATCTAAACATATTGATCTTGAGACTTATGTTTAATCCCCTTGCAATTCAATCCATTTATAAGCAAGTGTTCAACAACTTGTCATGCCAACCTAGTTGCACTTAAGAAATATGTTAATAAGTCTAATGTTTTTATAATCAGATCAGTTAAAAAACCGGTAAAGACAAAGGATTAGAGAATCAAAGATTCTATCGAAATCAAATCAGTTAAATTAGAAAAAAAAAATCGGTATACATATATATGTATATATAATTTGACATTTATTGTAAATATGATGAAAATAAATATAATACAATTATAGCTAAATCAAGAATTTATATAAGATCATATTTTTTATGGTGTCAATCCAATCACAATAAGTCAAAAATTATATATATAGTAAGTTATGGATATTCACTTGCTCAAACATCTACTCACGCAATGGGGTACCATACAATAGGTTCATGATTTTGGCATCGGATAAAATTAAAATGAACTTACTGAAATTCTCTTAATTTCTTTTAACTCAAAATAACATCATTTTTGCTTGACAAAAACGACATCGTTTTGATAAAAATTTAAAAAAATAAAAATAAAAAAAAATTAAAAAAAAATCTGACATGCTCAAACTAGAAAATTTGTCCAATTCGATCAATTTTTAACCGATTTTAGAGGACGGGTAAATAGAACTGACTAGACCGATCTTGTCACGACCCAACCTGAGAGTCGTGATGGTTCTAGGGTATGGGTGATGCACAGGCGACCAGTACCATGAAAAACCCAAATCAACTATCTATATGGCATGCAATACAATAACAAGCTTCTTATAGCTTGATAAATCCATAAAAATTTTGGCAGCATCTCCTTTATATAAGGAGCATGCCCAAAAGAAAACATACAAATAAAACACTTCTATAAACATCTCATCAACTATCTCCAACCATGGATCCCTCTAGATCTCCAATAACAAATCCACCAATATATAATTAAATCTCAACCAAAAATCATAAGTATTATATCATAAAATTATCCATAAAAATATCTTTTATATAATACTATATAAATGCAAACACAATCATACATGAATCCTACTCTTACATGCTCAGTACTATGGAATCTCTATACTTTATAACTATTTACATACACTTTTGGAGTTTAGAATTTTACATAAATAACTATTACAATTCCAAGGCGATCGAACAGATGGGCAATGGAATGTGACCTCACTGCAGATCTGAAAATATGAACCACTGAAGGGGGTGAGTATAAAAATACTCAGTGAATCCCAATGTATATAAATGCAGTAAAGGATCATGATACAACGGTTAATCAAATGTGATTTGGAAGAATTAATAGAAACAATAAATAAGTAAAA
>CANXYC011744155.1:0-15601 GCA_948193065.1 Aleurites moluccanus
ACTTGATCCAAGAAGGTTGATCAAGCCATTTTCATTATACAAGTATATAAATACATACAATAGAATAATCAATTGTAAGAATACTTGGTTACTTAATTTCAAAGAGCAATAATCAAATAAAATGTTCATACTTATCTCTTACACAAATTTCTCTTAATTCCTCCTCAAAATTCTGCTTAATTAATTCCTCAATCAATTCGAATTTCTTCTCCTAAGAAATTCCCCAAATATACAAAAATGAGGGTTTCTCCAAACCAAAAATATTTAACATGATTCCCTAATAATTAACTATCTTAGAGTCTCTATTCTTAATTCACAACAATAATTTCATTTATTTCTTAAAGAAAACTGCATTTAATTTGCATTTAATTTTCGGAGTTACTGTTCATGGCAGTCTCAACCTCCAAATTTCTCCGACATTAATTACCATTAATAGCTTCAGATAACTAGAAATAAATTCTGCATACCCAGAATTAATTATCCTAACCCATAAATTTAAATAAATCCAAAGAAAATAACTTAGGAAGAAAATTTACCTTATTTCCTTAAAACTGAGATTTTTGCAAATACTGCTCAAATCTGATGATTCTGCCTTACTGTAGACTAATCTAGAAGTCTATTGTATTAATCTGAGTATTAATGTCTTAGAATATAAAATGGAACAAATCTGAGAAAAAGATTGAATTTACGAAAGAAGGAAGAAGGGAAAAATCGTGAAAATCGTTGCTGAGGGTGCTGGGGTTAAATAGACTACTGCCCCTGAAACACGCCAACTAGCTCGCCAAACTGCCTCGGCAAAACTCCCTCACCTAAACCAGCTCGCCATTCCTACTTCGCTTTCCCAGCTCGCACTTCTAGCTCGCCAAACTTGATTCAGCAATGCTACCTCGCACATGCTACCTCGTCAGACTCTCCTCGCAACTCTTCCTCGCATAAGCCACCTCAGCAATGCTTCTTTGCCTCTTCGCGAACTGCCACTTCGTACATTCTCTCTTCACATAACGCTTCTTCGCATAATGTCACCTCGCCTTATCCTCTTCGCTTTAGCTCTTCGCCTTAGCTCTTCACCAAATCCTCTTCGCCAAATCTCTTCGCCAAATCCTTTTCGCCTTAACTCTTCGCCAAATCCTCTTCGCCTTAGCTCTTCGCCAACTGCCACTTCGGCAAACTCACTTCGCCACTTCGCCATTATGCCACTTCGCATTGCCATTCCACTAAATGCCTCCTTGAATTATGCTGGCTCGCCACAACAAATTCTTCTAAGTTAAACTCCTACCTGAACATCCCACACTTAGCCAGCTCGCAAATGAGCTACAAATATCCAAACTCACTAATTATTTTTATCACTTAAAATCAACATGCAGGAGCACAACCTATCAAAATTTCAAATTAAAATATTCAACACACAGACCGTAGTGACTCTCCAAAAGTCACCCAGACTCCTGCCCCAAAATCTAACCGAACAACCCTGATACAAATCACTCTCCACTAAGATATACTTATCCAAAAATTCTAAAATTTTACAGTCATCATCTCAACATACAAAGAAACATTTTTTATGTTCACAACTTCAGCTAATTCTATCTCAGTCATTCCCAGTAATTCCAAACAGATACTGCATCCCTGCAAAAACTCTCAACCAGACTAGTCTTGCTCAAATAGACACAAATCATCATATACACAGAATTTTGCCAAACCATTTTATAGAATTATAGATAAGACATAAATTAACAACTTTCACGTTTTATACTTTACCAAAATATGTTTTTAAGAATATGAAATGATCATCACAAAATCCTGCAGCAATCCAAACAGAAATTTCTGAAATTCTCAACATTCTCATTAAAATTTTGATAGGTTCTCCAAACATACAAAAATCAATAAAAACACTACAAAATAGCAGATATTACACTAACAATAACACTCATCAGTGTAGTGTATGAAAGAAGACTTAGACCAATAACATCAATAGGCTTGTGTGCCTTTCTTAGAAGTCTTGGAAGTTGCAGTGTTTGGAGCTTTCTTTAAAATGATGACAACTTCTTTTTGAGAATTACTGGTCTTATTTCTCTTTTAAGGAGGTGAGGTAGCTTCTTCTTCTTCCTCTTCATATTTTTCTTCAGGAGAGAAGGATTAGTAGTGCCTTTTCTATCGTAGTGAGATTAAGAGTCTGCATCTTTATCTTCCTCCTCAGCCTCATTATCTGCAAAAGAAATAATTGGTCAGATAGCGAAGAATAAAATAGCAAAGGAAAAGCAACTAAAGGTGAGATGCTTATGCTCATATTCTAAGACTAGAACTAGCTCATCACTTCTGGGTAGTCACCACTTCTTAAAGGAATACAAAACTTTTAATGCAAAGTTGCCCACTTGGAAAATAGGAATGCAAAAGAGCTTTTTTTTCCCTCCGAATAATCTCAACCTGCATACTTGGGTGTAAGCTTGTCCATCCATTTACTCCAATTACTAGAAGACCTGGGCCAATCCTTGATTTATAAAAGGGGTTTAGAGTAATTCTCAAAACTAGTTCTTCCTTCTTTCCAAAAAGAAATAGAGAGGCTAGCTAGCGGGTGTACGAAGTCTATAAGACCTATAACATGAGCACTTAGAAGGTGGAACAAAAGTGAAAGTAGTATGCAAGAGAAAATGAATTGGAGTTTTCAAAGACTAAATAAAACACCTAGAAGCCAATGGACAAAAGTTGCGCTAAAAGAGAAATAGTTACTTGAGGAACTGGTTCCTTGTCCAATAAAGCCATGGGAGATGGACCCTCTGTCAAAATGCTGAAACCAAGTAATGTTAGATACTAACTTAAAGCTTCAAGTTTTATTTAATTTTTACAAAAATTTAGAGTCTCCTTTTAAAGATAGACATTCCAGAGACACATATCCTTGTTTTAAACTAAGAAAAATAATCTCCACACCCTTATTTCTCTAAACCTACATAAAATTTCAATCTCCGCCATAAAATCCCAAAAAGATCAAATAATCACCACAAATCCACATCAATCAAATATCCTCAATTCCATACATTTTAGTGATTTTGGTGTTAAATAATTGTGTGTGTCTTAGAAAAATCCCAAAGACTATGGTCAAATTCAAAGGTTAAAGGGCTATTTAGAATCTAAACAATTGTTTTGACTCAAAGTCTATTAAGTCTTGCATTCACCTATAAAGCATTCGACATGAGTATTGTTTTAAAAAATAAATTCTTTTAAAGTACTTCATCTCAAATTCATAGTCTTGTTTTTTCTTTATTGGTCAAATTTTACCAAAGTTTTGAGTCAAGTATTAGGCTTACTTTGCTTGTCTTTTGCGGAGAATTTAGAGACTTCCATTCTCGGTTTAATTCATGTGTTATGTTTTTACCAAAATAACTATCTTCTTTTAATTTTATTTCAAATTATATTCTATTTTAAATAATAAATTTATTTTTCTCTTTCTTTTTTATTTTTAGTATATGCTTATACTTTCATTATATATTATTAAAAAAAAAAGAGAAAAATGAAAATTTAAAGTCGTAAAAAAAGATGTAGCTTTCGTACTTGCGCAAAGCAGTGGCGAGCCAACGGGCAACGAGTTTCCCTCTAATCGACAACGATAGTAAACCTGCTGGAATTGATCGTCATGGTCTTCACGGGAATCAAAGGAAAAGAAAAAAGAAAAAAGAAAAAAGAAAAAGTTTATGCTGAGAATGAAGAAGAAGGACAAGAGAAGAAGGAAGAAAGAAGATGAGATCACCAAGTCGGGTGGAGGTTGATTGGCAGCTAGTGAAGAGATAGAGGGTTGCCATGGCTCAGGTCTCATCGATAAAGGAGTGTATGAATTTAAGTGAAAATAATTTGGATCAAAGAGAGGGAGAGAGGGAAAGTTCTTCGGTAAGTAGATAAAAATTGATTTGGTGAAGAAAAATTGAGAAAATAAGGATAACTTATATTTGAAAAAGGGAATGGATTTTGTAAAGGATTTTAATTTGGTTGAGATAAGGAAGATGAAGAGTCTAAATTTAATGGATCTTGGAATTTCTTGGATATTTGGATAGAGAAGATCAAAAGATGGTGTTCTCTTAATTGAAAAAAAAAAAAAATTGTTATTGGTAAAAGAGGAGAAATAGTTTTAAGAATTTGAGGATTGAGTGGAATTTTGATTAGGAGGGGAATTTGAAAAATTTTGAATTTTATGTTGGATTAGGCAGTAAATTTATGTTTCATTTGGTTTAGTTGTTCGTAATAGCTGATAGCTGTTAGCTAGTTGCTGATAGTTGTTACTGATAGCTGATTGTTGTAAGTATTTGAAAAAAATATTATTAGTTGATAATATATTTAACGACCATTAAGGATAAATATTAATATTTATCTTTTTATTTAAATATCATTTTAAAAGGATATTTTAGTCTTTTTATTTAAATACTAAATTTGAATTTTTATAAATAACGGTTATTTGACTATTTAATAGTTACCTAACAGTTAACAACTATGAGTAATTAAACGAATTTAATATAGCTATTGTGAATAATAAAAAACTAATAATTGCATCAAAAAATTTTGCTAAACACCCACTTATTCTTATATAAGAGGTTAATATAATTTTTGCTTTGTTCATCTCTTTCTTTTAAGGCCTCATTTGGAATATGCAGGACTTTACTTAGCTCAGTATGCATGGGGCAATTGTTGGTTCCATAATTATAGTGAAATTGGGCTCAAATTGTTGCGTTTTAATATTAATTATTTTAGGTCCATAACTATTATTATTTATCCTTAATGGTTATTAAATAGAATAACAACTAACAATTAATAATAAGTTTATTAAACACATATAACAATCAGCTATTAGGTAATAGCTATCAACTAACAGCTATTAATAATAACTATAAGTTACTATAAACAGCTAAACTAAAATAGACCTAGTCTATTTTCATAATTATTTATTAAAATTAGATACAAATAAAATTTTAAAAATCTTTGGCACACTTGATTTTCTTTAAGCCTAAAAATCATCGCAATAATAAATTATGTTTTTCACTGTTATTTTTGATCGGGCTTATACATAGGAGTGATATTAATTTAATGTGATCGATTTGAAACATTATTATCAAATCAAACGAATTTATTTAGTTTGAAAATTATTTAAATTAAATTAAATCATCATTGTTTTTTAATTATCAATTTAATTTGATTTAGTTCAATTTAAATATTTTTAATTTTTTTAATTTCAAATCAAATATATTTTTTTATAAATTATCATTATTTTATTATAAATTTAGAGAAAAATATAAATAATAAAATTTTTAAAAATAATTAAATATTATACATACAAAAATTATTTATTCCATTAATTAATACACTCAAAATTTATATTTTTTCTTAAAAATTAATTTTTTTATTTATTTTTAATTAATTCTAATGGACGATTTTTTAAAAATTTTAAATTAATATTAAATTAAAAAATATATAATTATATATAAAATAAAATTAAATATATTTAATTATAATTATAATAAAAATAATATATATATAATTTCAATTTAATTCAATTTGAAACTAAAAAAAAAATTTAAATTATAAATTAAATCTGATTTATTTTATTTTTTAATTTAAATTAAATTAAATAAATTATAAAACCACGTGCTCCAATTAATTTAATTAATTTGATTCTATTTTACTTCCATCCATACTTTAATAACCAGAAAGAGGGCGCAACAGGTCTCTCGCGTAGATTCCATGGCTTCACTATGTATGATAATTTGAGACCCAAATTGAAATTTTTGGTACGTATCATATTTCTCGTATTCTCGAATTTCTAGAATCGAAATTTATGTAATTATATTGATAAATCAGTAAAAGGCAGATATATTTTGCTGTATTTTTTATTTAAGAGTGAGTTTGACGGATAATTGTCGTTTAATTAAGCTTAGATTCACTTATTTTACTTCAGAAACCTTTTTTTTTTGGTGGGTAATTTTGATTTGCTGCTTAATTCATTTTCTATCTTTCAATGTTGTTTGGATGTTAATTTCTTATTTCACCTTCTTTTTTCACCAGAAAGGGAAGATTTTTTTTTTTGTTGGGAAATATTATTTCTTGGCTAAAGTTTTGCTTTCAAGCTTCCAATTTCTGAAAGACTGTCAAAGAAATGATCTTGAATTAGGCTCCATTTGTAAAAACTCATTTGAAAGAATTCAATTCAATTCTATCAATAGAATTGAACCGAATTGAATTCTACTGATATTCATGTTTTTGAGCCAAATGTGCCAGTTCAGTAAGATATGCAGTTTTTTTTGAGATGGTTTTTAATGCACTTGTTCTGCTGCCCATTTATAGTTCATTACAGGAGTCACAATATTTTCTGTTGATTGTGGTTTTCGCCTTTCTTATATGGGTTAGGGTATGCGCTTTATGCAAGGCAGATAAATAGTGGCTTTAAAGATTTGCGTTATTTGGAGGCAAACGAATAGCTGAAATGATTTGCTTCCTGACAGGAACAATGTAGGTTAATAACTTTATCAAACTTGTTCGTTAACACTTGAAATAAGTGGATCAAATCATCTGAATATAAAATTCCTCCTTACTGATTTTGCGTCCTTCATGGACTTAAAATGATGTCATTAACCATCTAGTTTTGCGCTACCACGGACACCCTCTTATACTATGTATTTCCTTTTATGTTTTTGTTCCTCATTTTTATAGGTTCTCTAACTGATAATATTGAAATGGAAAATGTAGCTAGACCTATTATATTCTCATTTTTGTTGGAAGATCTGCCTGATTTTCATAATACTTTCATACTTTCTACTCCAAAGATCTGTTTCCTGTGCATTTATTTAGTCTCATCTCCATTTCAGTTGTTCCATATATGAGCTGGGGCGAATCACATGATGGCAGACTTACCAGGTTATTTGCGTGCCTGTTTGCATACTGGGAATCTTGCTTGCTTGGCAATCTTGGTCTCTGTTGGAATTGTATTACAAATTTTGGTCTGTGCTGTTTTCTATTGCTTATCTTTAAATTGTTCACCTGCAAAAATTTAGTGAATATTCTGTTCTCAAGGTCAGTTACGATTTCTTACTTATCATGTTCGATTTGGCAGGCATGTGCTCTGTACAATAATTGGTGGCCTATGCTAAGTGGTAAGTGACTCTGACTTCTAATACAATATCATTAGATTGTCTCTTTTAGTTGAGCTCTATCTTCTTCTTCACTGTATCTGGTAAGTATGAATGTTTAGAGATGACATTTGTGGTCTTACTGCATGATGGCTGCATAATTTGTGTTATTAATAAGAATGTAAGTTTTGTGGTTATTAGGAAGTGGATGGGAGATGAATAAATCTCAGTGAAGCTGGTTCTTGGAGGAGAGATGAATAATTTTATTTAAATTTATGCCTCAAAAGTCAAATTTGATGACGGTAATTAGCAGAAGTGTTAAGAGACATGACTTCATCCAAAGGATATCAAGTGGCAAGACACTCTTAATGAAGGACTTAAGGGTGCATGGAGGCTATGGCTTTAGGAGTAGGAACAAGGAAAGAAAAACTATTTTGGAGATTATATTTGCCTATGACCTTTTTTTTTCTTTAAAAAAAAATAATGTGCTGCAAAAGAGTGAATATCATTTTGTTACTATGAGAAACAGGTGGAATATCAATCAATGAATTTCTTCCTTGTGGAAGAGTTAACATAGTGATTCAGCCTACAAAGGAGAGAATCAATAACCATATTTAAGTGACTACTAATTTAGGCTGTTCTATATTTCTGGAATCTTCATTCTAACTAGAAAACAATAGGTTGTCAAGGAGTTTATTTCTTCCTATTTACTGTTTAGGATTTAGGATCATTTAGTAATGATAAATTTAATTTCTCTATATAAAGAATGTCAGCATTATTGCTGTTATTAGTTGTTTTCTGCCACAAAATTTGTTGCTTGGTAACCTTGATTGATTGCATGCACATTTAAAAAACCCTAATCGGTGCCACGGCAATTCTCCCCTAGAACTCATCATCAATTCAAGGCACCCTCACATATGGAACATCATCCTCATGCTATCAAGGTTGATAGAGATTTGTTTTCTTTGATCAAGGCTTAGTCAGGATTGTGGTATTTTGCCTTTCCCTTTCTATTTTCCCTATCAAATCCAAAACTATTTTCTTTTCTTTTCATCACTGTTGTTGGATTTGTTGGAAACTTTATTCCATCCATGCTAAAGTTTTGGAAAAAATAGTAAACAAATTCTGGAAAAGGTACCACAGTTAAGGATATCCATCCCAAATTTCAGTATCTAGGGGTCGCAAATTAGGTCTATAATGGATTTCGTGTGAGTGGAGATGATTGCAAAAATAACAAAGGTGTTATTGGGAGTCTAGAGAGACTTGAAATGCAGTTGACCATTCTTAAAGAAATAATGACGGTGGAATGAGGTCTAATGAGCTATAAAGGCCAAATGGAAGTGTTATAAAATACGAACTCCACCTAGGTGATATAAGTGAAATGTTTTAAACAATACAAGCTATCCCCAAAAGTAAGGTTGGGACACAATTACTGAGATTAGAACCAAACTTTCTAAAGAAAATTTATGAAACTTTGATATGTGAGAAAGAGAGAAGAATATATGCAAATTAGCAAGGAAGGCATGTTGAGATTAAAATCAAATGGGTATGTAAAAGATGAAGACCATAAAATTTTTGTTTTCTTTTGCAAAATAAAGGGGAAGGGAATACTGAGATTAAATCAAATAGGTGTGTAAATATGAAAACCATAAGATTTTTTTATGGGGGAAGAACTTAAGGAAAGGTAGAGAAGTAGATAAGCTCTTTTGTAAGCCGCTAGGAAAATCTCGTAAGATTTATTATTTTGGTGGGTGGAGAATAAATTTTAATTTTGCTACTGGCATGTGATATCAAAGGTCACTAAAGATCTAAGGAAGATGAAAATAGGAAAATGTGTGGCCTTGATGGAATTCTCATGAGATAATTACAAAAAAGACCAGTAATATGGAGTCAATTTCATTTGTGGACCTAGCATTTAAAATGTTATCATTTGAGGGATGAGCAATTAAAGAGTTTCAATTCAAAAACCAACAGAACTTATTTCCAAAATTTCACTAATTTATATATGACAATTTGCAAATGAGATGTCTTAAAAGAGTTCTTATCAAGCAAAACAAGTTTGTAAGTTCTCTATGTGATTATAGCTAAAAAGATTCACCTTTAGTTTGAAACTTGTGAACACGTGATTTTGCACCTTGGAATCCAGTCGGAATCATGTCGAATCTAATGGCATGCACCATGGGATCATAACCTTCAGAAAACTGACCTGGAAAAACCCATGATTACCTTGGCCTCCATGATCGACATGACTGATGGAGAAATAGTCGGACCAATAGTCATTGAGGTGCGAAGGCAACCAGGTTATGATACCACTTGCATGCAAATCCAATTAGTTAATGATAAGCTATGGTTTTGGGATATTTTTAATTTCATCAAAAATGAGAAGTATTCAGAAGGGGCAACCAAGTCAAAACGAGGAATCATGAGGCAGCTGGCCAATAACTTCATTCCCAATGAGGGTTGTACTCTGCAAAAGAATTTGAAACGATATTCAACTTAAATGTGTAACGAATGATGAAGCTCAACAGATTATGGATTGGGTTCATGGAGGTGAAGAAGGTGCATAGATGAATGGTTTTACCCTGGTTCAAAAGATTGCACATTTGGGGTATTTACAGCTAACCATGAATTGAAGATTGTTCTAGGTTTGTACGGAAGTATCACAAATGTCAGATATTTGCGAAGCTTCAAAAGCGACCCCGGTCCCTTTACACCTGATTGCAACTCCATGACCTTTTGTGACTTGGTGTATTGATATTATCGGGCACATCAACCCGAAATCTTTAAACGGACATGAGTATATTTTGGAGGCTATTGACTACTTCACAAAATGGGTAGAAGCGACCTCATATCAAGTGCTAAATGCCAAATGGGTAGCACACTTCATTCAAACCAACATCATTTGTCGGTATGGGCTGCTCTTTGAGATTGTAACTGATAATGGGTGATACTTCCAAAAGGAAATGGTAAGCTTGCTCTCAAGGGAAAAGATTCAACATCATTGATTTTCCCCTTACCGTCCTTAAAGCTATGGATATTAGAAGCAGCAAATAGAACTATTAAAACTATTCTATAAAAGATGATCACGAATAACAAAGTTGACATGAGCGTCTACCCTTTGCTTTGTGGGGGTATTAAACTTTCATTCACACACCAACACGAGGCAACTCTAATGTTCCACAATTACTCCAAGTTATTGAAATCATACAAATTGCTTGAGAATGAACAAAAACATACTTGTTCCTATCTTTAAAACAATGAAAATATCCAATGTTCCACAGTTACTTCAATTCGAAACTCAGGATCGCTTCATAAAATTGTAGGAGAGAGTGTGGAGGATAGGTTAAGGCGTAAAATAATGATCCCTAAAAGCTGATTCAGTTATATGTTAGGTGAATCAATTATGGAGGAAAATTTTCCAAGGAGGAGATTAATGAAGTATGCAGAGGAAGGAGGAGATCCTTCTATGTGTATTGATTTGGAGAATGCTATGACATAGTTATGAGTGTTTTTTCTTCCCAATTTTATTTTCGGGTTATATATATATATATATATATATTGAAGATATATGTAAAGGGGTAATAGTTCGAGAATTATTGTATGCCAATAATTAGGTGACAGTAAAGATTAATGTTGAGCTGGAGCCCTTATTTATTTGTGTTGGCTAAATATATACAAGAGGATATTCTGATGCAAGTTTCTGCTGATGACCAGAGGATATTATCTGATGCATGTTTCTGATCTAGGGTTATCCATACATCAAGTTAGAGAGAAATATCTTAAAGATTGATAGTTCAAGTAGAACTAAATGAAACACTGGCATTAGGATGTTAAAAATTTAAGGCAACAAGAAAGAAGTAGGTTGATTTGAGTTCGAATAGAAGTTTCAATAAATGGTTAGAGTATGTAAGTTCTATGTCATGCACAGGACTAAGCAAGGTGGTTGAAATGGAGAAGTGTAACAGGTTTCTTATGTAATCATAAAGCCCCTGAAAAGAAGGAAAAAAAATGAAAGGGAAGAAGTTATCTAAGATATCAAATTGGCTTAAAATAATGTGTGACTGCAAATTTTTAGCAAAGTGACATGTTGATATGGTACTGCAAATTTTTAACAAAGTGACATGTCGATATGTTGAGTATAACAAATACAAAAAGATGCTAAATTTTATGTCTGGAAATATAAGAAATTCCCAGACAAAGACTTCATGTAGATAGGAGCATGGAAATGGCATCCATCGAGGAATAGTTAAGAGATGGGTCATTGAGATGATTTGATCATCTCATCATCAGATCTGGCATGGAAGATTAAATTGCATACAAATGACAAAAATGAAATGTAGAATAACGATGACATAATGTGAAGTTGTCTATAAGGATTTAACATCACTAGAATTTGCAGAAAATATACCTCCCAACTGAGCAAAATGGGGGGCAAAAAAGTTCTATATCACAGACCTTAACTAGATTTGGATTTAGGTTGAGATGTTGAGTTGGGTACTATTGTTGATATGCAGTCTGTTATCATAAAACTATTTTCCGAATGCTTATTGACTAGATTCTTTTTTAGAAATTGTGAGTTCCTGTCAAACCATGTACCAGCAGGGTATTATTCCACATTTCTTTGTTTGAACAACTTCGTTCCACATGCAATACCTGTGCTATGAAAGCATATTGCAATTTATTAACCTATCCTGGTGGATATTTGTTGTGTTCTTCTAAATTAGTTTTAATTTCCAGAATTACATTGATGCTTTATTGGTGGTCTTTGTTAGATGAGAACATTGGATTTATGTAGGTTGTATCATTTAGACTCTGTTTTCTCCCTCGAGTATATGGACAATATTACTTCACCTTAGTCCCTAATTTAATATGCATGGCATGTGTTATGCATGCTTGAATCTGTCGCTTCTTGGTTGCGTAATTGTTGCCTTCCCATTGCATTTAAATTTCTTCCAAGGTAAATTCATTAGTTGTTTACATTTACCTGTAGACAAGTTATGCTCATGTTACCTATCTTTGCCAAAAATCTAGTTATGTCATTCCTAATTTATTTTATTTTTGCATTCATTCTGGATGATGGAAGTGGGGATTCATCAGTTGACTTGAGTTCTGTGGTTTGCTACATAGATAACATTATGATATAAATGTACCATTGGGCCTGGAAGGCATTTTTCAATGCCACTTCAATTGGATTTAGTCTGGCATTAGTTCCCTTTATTGCCATCTGAGAGGGCTTCGAATTTCTTCCGAGTTTCTTGTATAACTGAATTAATGGAAGAAAAAAAGAAATGTATGATTCCTTTTTATACAAGTGATTGATTACAGGCTTGAAATTATGCATTCTGACCGCCACGTTTGCCATTTTCTCTTGCAGTAATAATGTATGTGTTTCTTCCTATGCCTTTGCTGTTCTTTGCTGGCTCTGATAGTTCTTCTCTTTTTTCAGAATCTGATAACAGGTTAGGCTCTCATTTTCTAGTGATTCTAGATTAAGATTTGACAATTTCCATATTGAAAAAAGGCGATTTAAGTTAAGATTGAGCATTATGATAATCGTCATTCTTATTTCCCGGTAATTGATAAAACAGTTGGGTCAACGCAACCAAGTTTTTGACTGGAACCTCAGTAGTTGGAAGCATAGCTATACCAGCAATCTTAAAGCATGCTGGTGTTATTGGCTGGGGAGCACTAGCAATGGACCTTTCTTCATTTTTTATCTTTGTGATTGCCATTATGTGCTACATAGGCATGAACGATGAAGATAGTAATTACAGCATTCTCTAAAATGTGACAACTTTATTGGCAAAATAAGTGATTTTATTTGGGCCATTCCTTCATTTCTCGTCAGCAGTGAGCCTCACTTAGGATTTGTTTTACAGAGTAAGCCAACTCGATGCTGTTTTTCCCAGTTGAGTGACATTCTTTTGTGCATAATGATCGTCTTCGAGTAATGAAGTGTCTGAAAATCATTTGTCTTGTAGAGAAACTTACCAGAAATGAACATGAGAAGCCATATTCTGTGATCTCTATACGAGATCATACTGCTCGAGAATCATGAATGAATTGATAAAAACTCGCTGTTATAGTACTTTCATGTGATTTGATTAGTCAAATTGTTGGATCTTTTCTCAGAACAAAATTAAGATTGATTGTCATATTTTCATTCTGCAATTGTTCAACTTGTACGATGACAGTAAATGAAAAAGAATTACAGCTTCTGCTGGGTGTGATTTTCATCACCCGTTAGCAACTCTACTGCAGCTTTTAATGCTTACAGTGTGGTGGGCCAATTCAAAATGTATAACTTGAAACAGTGTCTGCTGCAATTTATTCTTTGCTCTTTATAATCTTCAACGTATAACTCATCTTTGGCCTTAATTTCTTAAAAAATAAAGAATATATGAATGCGGGTGTAAAATAAAAGGGGAAAATTGATATATTTCAGCCTCATTCACTCAATCATTGGTATGCTATTTTCTTTTTTTTTTTTTAATATTGAAAGAAAAATTAATTTTGAATTTATTATTTAAAAAAATATATATTTATTATTAAATTATGTATCAGTATGCTCTAATATACCAATTTGAGTTTATATAATGATGATTTTTTTTTATGGGATATAGTCAGAGCCTAATTTATTTATTTATTTTTTTAAATTATATTTAAATTTTGTTTCTATTGGCATGGATAAAAAGAATAAAATAAAATCAAGAACAAAATCTTGGAATTGACTACAGATAGAGTTTTGAAGATTCTTGGAGTTGAGTCAATTTACCAGCAATCCGGATTTTTTGTTTATCTCCTGTTCATGCAGCTTTATGTGCCTAAAATCTTTTTTTTTTTTTTATCAAAATTTTATTAATGATATAGCATATAAAAAAAATGTGAAATAAAAAATAAGATATCAAATAAAATAAAATATTCATATTAATTTACCAGTAACACGTTTTTAAACTTGGGTGATAGGCAAGAAAAATAAATAAATAAATAGAAGGGTAACATACTATTTAGTTTTGAGATTTAACGAAATTAACATTTGAGTGTTTGCATTTTTTAGAAAGCAGTTGTTGGATCTCTCATATTTGATTCTATCACAACAATTGGTTCTTTCATCTATTTGATTGTTAAATACTTTTAAAAGGTAAAAATACCTCTCATTTTTCATTAAAATTTATTTTTCAAGCAATTATTAAAATTTATCTCAAATTTTTTTCACAATCAAATATTTCTTTCTCCACACAATTTCACTAATCACAGTACATACACACAAATTTTACTTTTTTTAATTTTAACAAATTCAAAATTTATAAAATTTATTTATTTATTAACTAACCACGAAAAAAGAAAAAAAAGAGAAAAAAATCACAGGATAAAAGAAAAAATAAGAAAAATATCTAAATGTGAGCTTTTTACAAAGGATAACTGAAAGAAAATAAAAGAAAAGAAAAGAAAAGAAAATGAAGGTAAATAAAAAGAAAATGAAAGAAAAAATATAAAAATTGAAAATGAGTGTATTTTGAAAAAATAACTTATTTTAATTTATTTTTTATTTATTTTTTAATTTTTTAACAAAAAATTTAAAAAAAAACTGACGAAAAGACTAATTATTGTGACGGAATGAAATCTCAACTGTCACGTCCCGACCCCAATTGGGCACGTGACCGGCACTAGGGAACGGGAAAGTATAAAGCTTCTGGAACCCGTAGTAAGTCTGACTTACCATTGACAATAAAACCTGTAATATGACAGCTATAACTGTCACCAACAAGAACTATAACCCACATATTTAACATAATCCTCATTATTTAACATCAATTAAGTTTTGCTTAACAGAATAACCATAAACTTGACATTGAAAATAATAATGCGGAGCTCTAAAGATTTAATACAGTGAATATAAAATAATGACATAGTAAATTAAATAATTTTACTGCCTGAAAATTAAGAGGCAGAAATACTCAACTTAAAAATTTAAATCTCTTTAACCTCGACCCAAAACTTGGAAAAATATTTGAATAGGGGTGAGCGTTCGACACAATGAGCTGATATATATATTAATTTAACATGCAAGTCATTTATTAAATGTACATGAAATGTCACATTACATATAATCACCCATAAACATACATAACAACTATGATGGAAAATGTTCGTGGAATCTAACCTCATTTATGTTTTCATTTATCATAAATGGGGAGCCGAACACCTCCCTTGGCTCTCAAAAATTCCAACTATGGGGCCACGGTGAGATCAACTCAAACCGGACATCCCTATACTGTCTTATCCATGTCTAAGGGCCACGGTGAGATCAACTCGAACTAGGCAATCCCTGTAATAACATCATCATAAATCATGTTGTGGCACGTTACATCATTGATATTTTATGTGTTAGTGGTGGATTCCACATCACCCTATTTTCCATCGGCAATATATACATACAATGTCATTCATCATCATCATAAACATCATATAATATGACATAAACATACATCATGCTCCTA
>CANXYC011744172.1:0-12829 GCA_948193065.1 Aleurites moluccanus
CATACTCAGTAACTGTTTTATTTCCTTGTTTTGTCCCTCTTGCTTTCACCTTGATCTCGTATATTTGAGCTGCATCACGAGCCTTTGAATACGTCCGCCGAATAGACTCCCAAATGTCCTTTGCTGTTGTTAAGAACATAAATGTATCACTTATGGTTGGCTCCATGGAATCCCACAGCCATGACATGATCATAAAGTCAGCTTCATCCCATGCACTAAATCCATCTTCTCCTGGTTTAGGTCCGGTCCCAAGTAGATGGCTGAGACGACCCTTTCCTTTCAAATAGGTTTTGACAAATTGAGACCATTTGAGATAGTTTTTCTCAGTTAGTCTATAGGTTGCCCGAACATTTTGTAGATCCCCAGTCATCTGATTAGAGGAAACTGCTTCTGATTGGACAGAAGTTGGAGAAGAAGTGGTTCCAGACATTTGAACAAGTCAAGAGAAAAAAAAAAAAGGTCTGCTGCAAAGAAGATGTGTTTGAAAAAAAAAGGAATCTGCAACAAACAGAACATAAAAAAATACAGAAAAAATTGTTGCAATGATTGCTACAAACAGAGCACAAAAAAAATGCAGCAATGAAGGCTGCAAATGAATCCAGAATTGCAGCAATGAAGGCTGCAGATTAATCCAGAAACGAGAGCCTAAGGTTCTGATACCATGAGAAATTTAGAGATGAAGAATTCTAAATTTTATTCATATCTAGGTCTGAATATATATTGTTACATTTATAGGAAAGAATAGAAAACAAACTAGGAAAAAATCGTAATCCCTTGATTTTAGGAATTACAACAGATTCTAAAATCTCTCTTAATATCTACAAGACAGCTAACAAAATCTTACAGCTAATCAACTTATTTAGCTAGAACAAATCTATATTTTCCAACACCTCACTTTACTGAGCACCTGTATCTCTGCCTGAAATTCATTCATTCCTTTAGTGCTTATTGCTGCAATTTCCATCCTCTTCACTGCAATCTTAGTCTTATCATGTAATTCTCCTTTATAAACCACACCAAAACCTCCCTTACCCAAAATATTATTTTCACTAAAATTATCTGTCACCTGTCGAAGAACTTCAATTGAAATTGCAACATTTCTGCCTCCGATAAATCGAGGGTCTCTATGATTATCTGTACTCTTCCTTTCTCCACTAACATCTTGCTCATTTCTGAAACAGCCTGTGTCATTCTTTTCTGATACATTGTCCTTCACTTCCTCAGACTCTTTGTATTTATTCTTGAAACAATGATTGAACAACAAAAAAGTAATTCCTATGACAATTGCAATGATAATACCACCTACCATTAATGGTGATACTGTTCTAGGTGGCCTCGGATGGGGACCTTTGTACTTCTTAAGCCGTGGATTTCCTGGTATAGTAATTAACTTGACTGAAGATGTAAAATCTGGGATTATACCAGTAAGATAGTTACAAGAGACATCAAGAACCTGGAGTTCTGTCAACTTTGTCAAGCAATTAGGAATAGAAGCTGTCAAATTATTATGATTTAAATATAAATTCCTTAATACTGTAAGATTAGTAAATGCAGAAGATATTGTTCCTGTAAAATTTTGCTTCCCCAAGAGCACTGTGGTAATCCTATTAAATTTATCGCATGTAACAAATGACCAATTCTTGCAAGCATCATTGCCTTGCCAAGAATCAGACAATTTCACTGGATATCCTAAAGCCCCTGCAATGTCCAGCATTATAGTTACCCGTGGATCACAAGTTCTTTTAGCAGTATGCACACAAAAATTATTTTTGCCTTTATTATCTACCTTAATCTTGCTTGGAAAACCAGGTAAAGGACCTTGAAATTTGTTGCTTGATATTGAAACAAATTGCAATTTAGGATGTGAGATCAATGAGGCGGGCACAATCCCTGTAAATTGATTATCTCTTAACTGCAAATTATACAAATTCTCACATTCTGACAAATCTGGAATTGGACCTGTGAAGTTATTCTTGTGGAGCCACACTTTCTCTAACCGGGTCATCGATGATAATATACTTGTGTCACCTGATAACCCCTTTTTCTGATTGTTGAGCTTCAAAATTTGGATTCCAGAATTTCTCCTGTCAAGTTGTTGAAAGATAAGATTAGATGCTGCAAACTGGAAAGGGAGGCAAATATATCAGTTATATTGCCTTCCAAATTTGTTCGGCTTGCATCAAATGTAATTAGGCTTATACATTGACTCAAATCAGTAGGAATTGACCAAGGAGCTAGATTAGTATTCCAGCTAATGTTGAAGAATAACAACGAAGTTAGTCCTTGAAAGAAGCCAGGTGGGATACTAGAGAATTTGTTCGTGTAAATAGATACCTCTTGGAGGTCACTTAGATTAGCAAAGGAAGGGAGGACACCGGAGATGTTACTATTTGGAAGATGAAGGGTTTGAAGCTTGGAGAGAGTAGAAAATTCAGGAGGGGGTGTACCAGAGTGGCTTTTATTGCAAAGAGAGATGCTGGTGACTCGGTTGGAGTCGTCACATGTGATGCCAGGCCAATAGCAATGCCCACTTGAGTCATCTGATGACCAGTTTATTGGAGTAGGAATCAGATTTTTGGCTAGTTTTAGCATAGCAATAGAGTCATCTGCAGTTGTGATGGAGAAGAAAAGAAAGAAAGGAAGAAGGGAAATGTTTGTTAAGGTTTTACTTGTGGATTGGGCTATCCTAGCTTTCAGTAACATAATGCACTATGCATAAACACCATTTCTTAGCTATTTTAGTCAATTTGATCGTCAGTTGATGGTTAAAGACAATAAAAAGAAAAATTCATAAAAAGTTCCGTTAATCTCAAAAAGAAGTAACTTGACATTGGTGAGTAGGCCTAGTTTTACAATGCTAAGGATAGCAAATTGTAGATTGTTCCAATGAAATCTTTGTTTTATATGTAGAAAAGGAAAACTCGATTGTATCAAGCCAGTAAGGTTATCAAATTCGAAAACATCACTCTTAATTAATAAAATAAAAAATAACTAAAATTAAATGAGTGTTTGATAAAATTTTTTAATGTAATTTTTAATTTTTTGATTCCAAATAATTAGATCAAATTATTTAGTTATTTTTTTTAATAATTGTTAGCTGTTAAATAATTAAATAATTACTGTTTTAAACTTTTTAAAAAAAAATTAATTTAAATTTTTTTTAAATAATTTCTACTTATTTAAATAAAAAGATTAAATTATTATTTAAAAATAATATTTAAATATAAAGATAAATATTAATATTTATTGTTAATGATCATTAGATATATTAATAACTAACAATTAATAATAATTTTATCAAATATTTGCAAAATTATGTTATTAGATAACAGTTATCGGCTATCAGCCACCAGCTAACAATTATTAGTTATAATTAACAGTTACTACGAACAGTTAAATCAAACGAGATATAAGTATAAAAATTATATTTTTTATATATTTTATTTTTTTTGTTATATTGGTATAAGATTGGTGAATAAACAGATATAATTAATTAAGTCCCACTTAACATAAAAAAAAAAAAATCTGAATCTAATTTAGGTTTAGTTTATATTTTGAGCATATCTAATTATAAGAGAGAGATTTTCCTAAATTTCCAATAACTATATTTAGAAAGCTTGGCAAATAAATAAGAGATTGTCCTTGTAAAATTCTTGTTTCCCAAAATTTATTTTAACAATCCTATTATTTCCATTGCAGTAACAGAACACCATTCTTGCAAGCATCACTTCCTTTCTAAGAATCAGAATATTTTAGAAGCTACCGTTAAAGAACTTCAATTTCCAACGTATGTAACATTGGAAAAAAGTATCTGAATAATAGAAAAATATATAAAGAATTTATAAGTGAATGTGTTGAATCTAATAAAAATTAATAAATTTTATATAAATAAATTTTAATATTTGTCTTAATAAAATATATTAAAAATTTATAAACGAATGGATAATGAACCTAATAAAAATTAATTAATTTTATGTAAATAAATTTTAATATTTATTTACTTATAAGTTTACATGTATACTTATAAATTTTATTAGCACATGCCTGTTCATCATAACCAAAACAGATTAATTTCATTAAATATATAAAATATATAAATTGAGTGAAGATACCTATGCCTGTTCAATTTTTTTTTTTTTTAAATTGTAACAAATAAAGGCAATGACCTATATATCGGAGCTCTAAACAAGGACAGAGTGACTCTCGTATCCATCTCAGCAAATATATATATATATATATATATATATATATATATATATATATTAGATTAAAAAAAATTTCACTTAATCCACCTAAATTCAATTTTTTATATAATTTTCATCTACTAAAAATTAATTTTCTAAAATTTTTTCATCTACACCAAAAATTTTAATTTTCAGATACATATTGATACTTTATAATATAAGATTGCTGTCCCAGAGATATTTAATTTCTAATTAATCATTTTCGGGATTTGGAGAATATTTTGTAAACTATAAATATGTTAACTCACATAGTCACTAATCTTTAGAGTAAGTATCAAATTGGTCACTAACTAAAAAAAAAAAATTCAATTTGGGTATAAATTTTTTAAAATAATTTCATTCAGTGGTCATTGAATAAATATATTGAATAAATTTTTAACCGGATTATACACATGTCACGCCACATGTATAAGACATTACACATCACCTTACAATATAGAATGTCAAATCAATTAAATTTTAATCGCATATTAAAAAAAATTAAAAAATTTAGTAATCATATTGAAAAAATAGCAAAATTTAGTATTTTTTAGATCATTTATATTTTTTTACCTTTTCATTCTTTTAATTATTTTTTTCATTTCAAAATATTCTTTTAATTTTTCACTAATATTTTTTTAGTTATTTTTATTTTTTATCAAAATATTTTTTAATTTTTTTAAGTGAAAATATTTTTCTAATTTAAACTTTATTTAATTTTTATAAATTTAAATAATAATTTTTTTAATAATTTTAAATGAAATGCCTTTCTAATAATTTTAAATAAAATATTTTATTATTATTATTATTATTAAAATTAAAATAAAATAAAAAAATTTGATTCTTTAACTTTTTTTATCATTTTGAACGAAAGAGTTGATCATTATACACTGAACATATTTAATATTATGAGATTTAGGAGTTTGTAAAATTTATCTAAATATAATAATTGAATTAATAAATAATGTGATGCTGGTATGAAGACCACAAGCTATATCACACTATAAGCTGAAATATTATTTTCTAACTTTAAAAAATAATTTTCCTCATTTAAATGTAGGTACTTGGTTAACAATAATATGTAATAATAAAATTGACAAGAAAATTTAAATAATAAAAAATTTAAAGAATAGATTTTTTATTTTATCTTTTATTTTGGCTTTTATAATAATAATAATAATATACCTAAGTTTAAATTTTGGGCTTACATATATATAATTTATAATTAAAATGTTTATATATATATATATATATATGTAAAATTAAATAATTATATTTTTTAATAATTAATGATTTTAGATTTATAGATAAATTTTAGAAAAAATTTATTGTTTGAATTTATAAAAATTAAATAAAATTAAAATTAGAAAATATTTTCAATTAAAATAATTAAAGAATAATATGATAAAACATAAAAATAATTAACAAATATTAGAAAAAATAATTAAAAAATATTTTAATAAAAAATTAAAAAATATTTTAAAATAATAAAAATAACTAAAAGAATGAAAATAAAAAAAATATAAATGATTTTAAAAATCACTAAATTTTAATATTTTTTTAATATGGCCACTAAATTTATAAATTATTTTAATATAATCATTAAAATTTAATTAACATAGATTAAATTATTTAAAAAAATCTGTAATCAAATTAAAAATTTCTTTTATTATTGATCAACTCGAAATTTATCATTCAATTTAGTGACTATTTGAATTAACTACCCACGAAAACAGAAGATTTTGATGCATGATTTTGCTTTTACAAAACCCGCTGGTATGGGCTTAAACGACAGAACGACATCAATATTAAAGAAACTTGCATTTTTAATCCTAAACGACTGAATTCAAATTGTGTGGTCGTTTTGTACATACTGATAAATAAGTAAAAAATAAACGGATACGGGCTGAATGTGAGGAGAATTTGCTTTATTGGACTGTGAGCCTATTTGGACTAGGCCCACCTTACGCTTAGCCGAGCAATTAATTTTGAAATTTAAAAATAAAATATACAAAAAAAATCATTATTAAAATAATGCAGATTTATATTAGTATTACAGTACACTAATGGTTGAATTAAAGAGAGAGAAAAAAATAGTAAATTATCAAAAAATTAATATACATCAAACAGCTATTTTTTTATTTAATTTTATATGTGAAATAATTATTTTTATATGGTCAGTTTATAACTACAAGTCTAAAATAGAGTTTTTTTAAATATGTAAAAATTTAATAAATATTTTTAAAATATAACTTTATAAAAAAAATATTTTATTTTATGAAATAACTATTCTATTTATTTTATATTATAATTTTTTAAAATTCATCTCATTAACTTATTATTTGTCTATTAAAAAAAATAATTTTTCTAACTAATATCATATTAGTTAAAATCAGTTATTTTAGATAAAATATAATTATAAAATAAATATAAAATTAATTAATTAATATAAAATTAAAAATTTTGATAGAATTATATTTTATTTTAATTATATCAACGATATATAAAAATTTTTATTTTTCAACTATTTAATTTTATCTTAATTTTTTTAATTAATATTCTTAACACACTTAATTGAAAAATCCTAAAAAAAAAACCTTAAAAGTAAATTTCTTGACTTAATTTCTATATTTACTAAAAACTAATGTGAACTTAATCCTTTGGGACTATATAATAATTGGTAATGTATGAGATCACTTTTTTTGTTTTTTTCTTTGATTTGAAGACATGATTAAGTCAAGTAAACATTTAGAATGATACTCTAATAAGTCTATATTCATTCTACAAAATATATACGCAAATTGGGAATTTTTCTTTTTCCAAAATTTGACTTGACTTTTCTTTATAGAAATTAAATAAATTTTAATTCTCCTAAAAAAAATAATTATTTTATTTTATTTTGTCCGTTTTGGTCAATTTCACATGTGATATATATATATATATATATATTTAAATATTCTATTTAATATTTTTAAAATCTCATAATTTCACATAAAATTTAGGAATTAAAGTTCTTTGATTCAAACTTTTTGTTGCAATTTTTATTTTTTAAGAATTATAATTTAGGAAATTTTTTAATATTTAAATAATAAAGGATTTGAATCTATTTTTATTATTCAATTTAAATATGAACTGATAGTTAATTATAGATGAGTCAATTTTGATTTTTGTAGGGAGAAACGAAATTTCTTGCATTCTAGAAATAACAATCGTAATGTAAGAGAAAGATTCAAAATTCCAGACTCGCATAACACACGAATGGATAATTACTTGGTAATTTACAAATTCAAAAAACTAATTTTGGGCAATGAAGTGAGGAACTAATTTCCAAGCATTGACAATTTTTTAGTACTTTTTCTCTATCTAATGGGACAATTTTCCTTAATTTATATATATATATTGGGGGAAAGAAAAATCCCAACCTTAATTTGATGATATTACAAGTGAATGAAATTATTATTAATTAAAAAGATTATTATGTAATTACATTATAAATTATCTATAAGAAGGATTAATTAAGTGAAAATAATTTAAAAGAAAATCAAAGTATATCCCAAAAATAATTTCATCTTATTTTTAATTTACAATTACCTATTTAAAAAAATTTCCTATGATTTAAAAAAAAAAATCTTTATACAAAAATAAAATACATGATTTTATATATATATATATATGTATATATATATATAATTCAAATTCGAAATCTTTGGATTTCAGATATGACTCGTTGAGTGAACCATCTCTATAGAAGTAAAATACATAAAGATTGGGTCCGGTAAATAAACGTAAATAAACAATTGATTTGTTATTTTGTTATTTTCTATGCCTCTTGAGTCACAACAAATCAAGATTTTACCTAACATTTGACAAGATATATATTTGTGTTTTTGTCTTCTTCTTTTTTTTTTTCCTTTTAAACTTCCACAAATTATGTTAATTGATTATCTGTTAATATGATAAAAAGATATAATAAATTATTGTATTGTTTGGCATAGACGGAGCAATTGTATGGTTTAAGTGGGCTAATGCTACCCAATTGAAAAAAAAAAATTATATTAATTTATAAAAAAAATTCTATTTAATCCATTTAAATATAATTTTTTATACATAAATAATTTTCACGCATCTAATATTAATTAAAAATAAAATTAATTATTATGATATTTCTGTATTTTGATTAATTATATTAAAAAATTTATGTATTTTTAAAATTATATTAAAAAATTTTATATTTTAATTTCGTTAAAATTTGAGATATTTTTATTATAAAATGATAAGCAATTGACTTGTTATTTTGTTATTTTCTATGATTCTTGAGTCACAAAAAATCAAGATTTTACCTAATATTTGACAAGATATATATTTGTTTTTTTTTTTCCTTGTAAACTTCCACAAAATTATGTTAATTGATTCTTTGTTAATATGATAAAAAGGTGTAATAAATTATTGTATTGTTTGGCACGGACGAAGCAATTGTATGGTTTAAGTGGGCCAATGCCACCTCAATGAAAAAAAATTATATTAATTTATAGAAAAATTTATATTTAATCCATTTAAATACAATTTTTTACATATAATTAATTTTTAATTTATTTAAAATTAATTAAAAATATAATTAATTATTATGAGATTTTTACATTTTGATCAATTATATTAAAAAGTTCATACATTTTTATTACGTTAAAATAAGAGATCTTTCTATTAGAAAATCTGTTAAATTTATGTAAAAAAAAATTATAATATTTTTTATTTTCAATTTAATTTTCACTCAAATATCATCACTTTCGACCATATTAAAAATTTTATTTTTACCATAATTACCATACAAATACCATCATCACCACATCACTATCACCAAAATAAAAACCAATTAACCATTATACAAGAACAAAAAAGTAGCATTTAAAACTTCAAAACCCAAATTAAAAAATAAAAATTTCACATCAACATCAAGTAGGATTTTTAACCTTCCACATATGAGTTTTGTTCTATTCTCTATTTTCAAATTTTTTCAAAAGCGATAAATTATTTTCTTTAAATACTAGTTCTATCCATACCGTCAATGATATAATATCTTTTTATGACATTTTGATAATATTTCTCCAAATCACTTCTTTTATACGAGCAGCATTTTAATTGAAAGAATTATTATCTGTATTGATCAAGGATATCCTGTCCAAATATAAACCAAATATCTCTTAGTATTTTTTCCTATCCGCTACAGTTATGAGTCCACCCGCCTTACATAAGCGCTAGAAGTTATTATGCTCTGGGTTTCCTCAAGATTTAGAAAAATAAGACTTATAAAATAATTGATAACAGAAAAAAGCTACAAGATAATGATTAGCCAATTTGACATTTTTTACAGCGTAATTTAAAATTCCAAGAAAGAAAAAAAAAACGTTTTTATTGAATTTTAAAAGAGAAAATATATAAATTTCGTTAATTTAATTACAAGCCAGAAAAACCAAGATCTATTAAAAATTCTTCCAAATATAGCAAGCTAAGATCTTAGATCTGAAGAACAATTGAGCGAAAAGAAACTTACAAAAAATAAAAAAGAGAGAGTTAATACTAAACTGAAACAAGAAAACATGACTCAGATTATTTGTGTTGTGGTTTTGGATTTAATTTTGCATTTCGTGAGTAAGTTTTCTTCATTTTTTCTTCTGCTTCAATTCTTAGTTGGTGTGTTCTTAATTCCAAAAATGGTGATCATCAGGTGACCTTCAAGAGAGAATTTGTATTTCTATTTTTGAGATTTTAGAGAGAGGGAGAGGGAGATGGGATTTGAAAAAGATGAGTTAGAAAAAAAATGAGTTGATAAATAAAATAAGCTATTTTAATAGGAGTATTTTAGGTATTTAAATAAATAATTTAAGTAAAAGTTGATTTCTTATTATTTGACTAACGAAAAAGGAAAAAAAAATAAACGAAAGTATCTCATAATCTAACGGAATTAAAATATAAAAATATTTTAATATAATTTAAAAAATATATAAATTTTTTAATATAATCGATCAAAATACAAAGATTTCAAAATAATTAATTCTTAAAAATATCATTAATCTATAAAAAAATTATTTAGTTCATTGAAATATAACTTTCTAAATAATATTAATTTTCGACCCACTTAATTTTAATTTCTTGACTTCGTCCCTACTCCCTTATTTTAATTTATTGTTTTGTAAAAATAATTATTTACTCTAAAAAAAAATTACACTTATCAAATTTTTATTTTATTTTTTATGAATCAATATGATCATTATCACAAACAATCATTATTGTTGTCAAATATTTGATTAAGATTTTTCAGTGTTAGAATCAACTAGATAAATCACATCAATATATTAATTCTTAATTCATAAAAATGAGAAATTATATAGTATTTGTAATATCTGTCATTTTTGAAGTGTACTTATTGATTTTATATGTTTGGAGAATTTTAAAATTTTAAATGAGAAGTTTGAAAATTTCAGAAACTTTTGTTTTGAGTTGTAGCAGAATTCAGTGTTAACCATTACTTGTTCTTAAAGACATAATTTGATAAAGTGTAAAATATGAAAGTTGTTAATTTATGTCTTACTATAATTCTGTAAAATGGTTTGGTAAAATTCTAAGTATGTGATGAGTTGTATCTATTTGAGGAAGGCTGGTCTGGATGAGAATTTCTGCAGGGATGCAGTGCATGTTTGGAATTTCTGGGAATAATTGAGACAAAATTTGTTGAACTAGTAAACATAAAAAATGTTTCTGTGTGAGTTGAGATGATGTCTGTAAAATTTCAGAATTTTTGGATAGGTAGATCTCAGTGGAGAGTGTTTTGTATCAGGGCTATTCGGTTGGATTTTGATGCAGGAGTCTGGGTGATTTTTGGAGAGTCACCACTATCTGAGTGTTGATCAGTTTGATATGAAATTTGGATATGTTGTGCTTCTATCTGTTGATTTTAAGTGGCAAGAAGAATTGATAAGTTTGGATTAGTATAGCTCATTTGCGAGCTGGCTTAAAGTGGGATGTTCAGGCAAGAGTTTAACTTAGAAGTATTGGTTATGGAAAGCCAGCTTTAAGCGAGAAGGTATTTCGCGGACTGGCAATGCGAGGCGGCATTATGGCGAAGTAGAAAGAAGCTTTTGGCGAAGAGCTTTGGCGAGAAGTTAAGGCGAAGAGAAGTTAGCGAGGAAGCATTGTGCGAAGAGAGATGTGCGAGGTGACAATTCGCGGAGAAGCGAAGAGGCGAAGGCAGCATACGTGAGGTAGCTTATGCGAGCTGGAATGTGCGAGGCAACAATGCCGGATCAAGATTGGAGAACTAGCAAGTGCGAGCTGTAATGTGCGAGGCAGCGATGCCGGATCAAGATTGGCGAGCTAGCAAGTACGAGCTGGGAATGCGAAGTGGAATGGTGAGCTGGCTAGGCGAGGGAGCTTTGCTGAAGCAGCCAAGCGAGGGAGCTTTGCCTAGACAGTCTGGCGAGCTGGGCAGCGTGTTTCTGGGCAGAGGTCTATTTAACTCCAGTAACTCAGCTAGCAATTTTCACGATTTTTCTTCTTTCTTTCTTTAGCAAATTTCAGTCTTTTCTCAAATTTGTTCCATATTTTATTCTAAGGCATTAAAGTTTAGATTTATGCAATAGACTTCTAAATTAGTCTATTATTAAGGCAGAATTATCAATTTGAGCAGAGTTTTGCAGAAAACTCAGTTTGAAGGAAATAAGGTAAATTTTCTTCCTAAATCTTTTTATTTGAGATTTATTTAAGTCTATGGGTTAGGATAATTAATTCTGGGTATATAGAATTTATTGTTAGTGATTTGCAGCAATTAATGGTAATTAATGTGGGAGAATTTTAGAAGTTTTAAACTGCTGTGACCAGTAACTCCGAATTTTTAATGTGAAATTTAATGCAGTTTTTTTTCTTTAAGAGAATTAATGGGATATTGTTGAGAATTAAGAATAGAGATTTTAAGATAATTTATTATTAGAAAATTACGGGGAATATCATTAATTTGGAGAATCCTAATTTTTGTGTATTTGGGATTTTCTTAAGAGGAGAATTCAAAATTTGATTGAGGAAATTAAGCAGGCAGTTTGCTAAGGAGAAATTTAAGGAAATTGTGCAAGTTGTAAATATGAACATTTTGTTTGATATCCTTTCTTTGAAAGTAATACAACCAATTATTGTTACATTTGTTATTCTATTACACATAAATGTTCATAAATTATATATTGTAAATAGCTTGATCAATATTCTTGGATCAAGTCCATATGTTCCTGCTTGTGAACCCGATTTGAATTATTGTTGTATGATGATGGTCTTGCGACCAATATGCCTCTTATGTGATTGGAACCCATGAACCATGGATAGAACGCTCTTCCCAATGAGAGTAAATTCACTGGTCCATTATGCACTTTGGGAACTCAACTGGTAGAGTTCTGTACCAGTGTTCCACCTAGAGGGGACCAGGAGCTCTAGGCGTATGCCTGGCCAAGCATGCATTTCTGATAAGGTAGCAAGGACTACTGATGCGCTTTGTTATGAGAGGTAGCATGGCTATCGATCATTCTGTAGTTCTGCTAAACTTAGCCATATTCTGATTCTGACTATAT
>CANXYC011744251.1:0-38675 GCA_948193065.1 Aleurites moluccanus
TAGCTATTTACAAGCGAGAGCTGCGATAGTTATTTGTTCATGGAATTAATAAGTTAAGGCATGTATCGCTAAGAGATTAGGGTACACTTTAGTGGATTTTATGAAATTGCTAAGAATCTTAATGAATTAACAATGATTCAGTGATCACGAGAGTAGACATTTGCATTAATGTTAATGTTTAGATTTTTGCTCTAGAGAGATTAATTCATAATTTAAAGTAATCAATCCATTAAACACTTTAGTTTTGAAATTATTATTGAGTCAATCGACCGGGTAAATTCAATTAACGGAATCTAAATTCTAGATCGTTTTTCTTTAATATCTTTAATTCCCAAGTTAGAGATTTTTTATTTATTTAAATTTTGCTTTTAAAATTCATCCAAACCAAATTAATTTCTTTCCAATTAATAAAAATAATATAAATTTCAGTAATTGATAATGTCTCTCTGTGAGACGATACTCTACTTACTCTATTACTTGCTAAAGCGATTCGTATACTTGCGAAAAGCCCGAACAAATATACCCCTGAAATTTGAAGGTGGGACAAGAGTAGTGCAAGGCAATATTTGTTTTGACGAAAATAAAGAGGAAAAAAAAAGAAAAAAATAAAATAAATATAATTTTTTTTATTTGGTTAATTAAGAAAAAAAAAAAGAAATTATATTTTTTAATTTAAGTTCCAGGACAAAAAAAATCGCTATATTTTAAAGAAAAATTTAGGCAAATTAGAAGTTAAAAAAATATGAAAAATGAATATTATAAAAATATATTTTCTTTACTCTTCTTACTTTTTTTTATAAAATTAAAATGATAAATTTATTTTATAAAATTATAATAATAATTTTTTTTATTTTCTTGTAAATAGAAGATTCAAATAATATAAAATAAAATAATTTTTTTTTTCTCTTATTTAATTTTTTTTATTTTTACTGCATAATTAGTGAATCAAACAGTCTAAGAAAATAAAGAATTAATGCAATTTCTTTGTAACTTTCCAATGGAGGGTTAAAAAAAAAATGAAAATTGTTAGTGCGTATAGTACTGAGCAATGGACTAGTGTTTGATTCTTGGTTTCCGTGAAAGAAAACAAAAATGTTGCCGTCTCCACTCTCCAGTACATTGTTTCCCTTTCCGTAGGCCAATTTTATCATGACCCTGCACCAATAACAGACTCAGTATTCTGGCGGGTAATTATCTTCTGGTAGAGGGTGGTAACACAGTGAGAGCACCACCACCTTGTAAAAAGTTTCATTTCAAAATTCTTCTTTCAAAGTCTGTATCTATGTTCCAGTGTGGAGAAAAAGAGAGAGAGACACAAATTTGATCAGATGAAATAAATCCTAGCATTGAATGCACCCAACAACCCAAAGGTGATGAAATTCAATTCTCCATGGTACCACCACCTCTACACGGTCCCATTTCTTTGTGGTAGTGGTATAGTTATAACTCTTCTTTGTATATTAACTTCACATTCTTATTTTTGTCTTCAAAACGCTTACTCTTTTCAAATATGCTTCCAAATCCTCTGCTTTATTCAATTATAACATACCCATTGAAGAAATCTCTTCAAACACATCTCTTTAATATATTTGGTTTATAATCTTTGGCGGGTGTTGTTTATAACACTATTTAAAGTTGGTATTTAACTATTTATATAGTTTTATATCATTTTACAATATGTATTGTTAAAGAAGAACGTAAGAGCATTGGTTGGTATTGCCCTTTATAGTGTTTTATGAGGAACAGAGAAATGGAAGGTTTCAATGTAGATGAGAATGATTGTGCACCTAAGAAGAGAGAGAATGGGATTTCTTGGCCACCTGCACTTAATCATGTCCAACACAGACGTTCTAAGAGGTATATTTAGCTTATAAATAAAATTTGGTAGTGTTGTTGCTTTGGATGATTACTTAGTAGTCAATAACATGTTGACTCAAAGTGGGAAAGCATCTAATATGGAGAATAAGATTATTTGGAGTTTCTTGCTTTTCCCTTTTCTGGTACTTCCTTTTGCATCAATTTTTACGCCTGCGTGTGCAGTATCATGTTAATTTGCGGAGTTAGTATAATTTTTCTGGCTTTTTAATGTGTTACTGATGTAAGAAGTTGCTAAATATGATTGGTTTTTCTTTCCTTTTTCCTTTTTTCTTTCTTCTGTAGTTTTCAATCTGTGGAAGGATCTCATCTTTCTGACCTTTTCTTTAGTTGAAATGAATATGAAAATATAAAGTTGAATAGAATGAAAATTCATGGATCTGAAGTGTTGAGTAATGGTGCAAAAGAATTGAAGTGGCCAACCTCATTTAGTTGGGACTTGAGAGTAGGTGTAATTGATAGAATCAAATAGTACTTTCAGGCGATTCTACTGTTATAAAGAGAATGGTAACATGGGCAACATCAAGATAGATGCAAATTAAGCTTTGTTTTAATTAGATCTTCTTTTTGCTCCTATAATTTTCAATTGCAGTTATCCATTGAGCTTTCCTGGATTTTTTTTGTGAATTAAAAGATTTAAGAATATGATTGATAAATGGTATACTAGTTCGTAACTTTGGCAGAAAATGATTTCTGCAACCAATTGAAAATTTTGAATCTTGGGAATTGATCAGTTGTGATTCTTGTCAAAAGATTGAGCTATTGCAAAACATTAGATTTATCTTTTTTACCTTGTGGCTCTGCCTTTTCATTTCAGTGCTTCTGAAAGGAACTTGGACATTTTAAGAGATGGAGTTTTACGTTCCATAAAGAAGGGCCAGAATGCAACATATGTAAGACTACAAATTTTCATCCATGTTAAATTCGTATCAATTTTATGTTATGCTTTTTAATTGCAAGTCTGGCAAGGGTTAAAATTCTTGATAAAGAACATAGCTGACAATAAGATAACTCACAACTAGTTTTTTCCGCTGAATCTAACAGATGTCACCGCTTTCAACAAGGGCTTATGGGGCACAAAGTCCTCTCCATGAGTATCCTACATCTATAAATAAAAATACTTCCTCAAAACACCGAGCCTCCTTAGAAAAAGATGTAAGAACTGGACTTTTTCCTGCATATTAAAGAACTGGACTTTTTCCCTTGCTTTAATATGCAGGATTCCATCTGACTTCATTTAAAAAACTGACTTGCAGATTGAGCTGCTGCAATTACGGTTGCAACAAGAGAAATCTATGCGACTGATGCTCGAGAGGGCAATGGGTCGAGTTTCAAGTACTTTATCTCCTGGACATAGGCATTTTTCTTCTCAGGTAACTTCACCTTTAAGGGATTGAAGTCAGATAAAACTTTTGCTTCTTAGTTTGGCAGTGAGCATATTTGAATCTGGAGCCACTGTTTTTGTGCTTGAAGTGTTTCCTTAATGAGCCATTAGCAGCAGCAAATGATTCTTTTTGCTTTTAATTAGCATACATGGGATGCAAAATAGGCTCTTCTTGTACCAAGGCTTGAACAAAATGGATTCCTAACCAACACATAATAAACACAAAAGTATTTTATTTTGAACGTTCAGAGAACTTAATACAATCATTTGATGGCTCAATTTACTTTGTTGTTAATCATATTCTTAGTTCCCTGACATCAAAATTCCTATAAAACCACTTCTGCTCAAGTTTGAGTTGTGGAACCAACATTACTCTGTTTACTTTTGAAACTCATTTCCCATGGCCATTTTCTGTAGGACATTAAAGATTTGATAAATTAGAGCTATTATATACATTAAAGTTAGTAAGACGTTAATTGTTCTGCAGGAGTGTAAGTATATCACTTCTGTTGTCCGTAATACTCCTATTTATTCATGCCTAGGCATTTTTTGTCATATAAATTGTTCTTTAATTGTCGAAATGCAGTGGCATAATGCCAAAGTTTTCTTGGTGTACTTATGGATATTCTTATATATTTCTCATGAAATGAGCAAGTTTAGAGTAACATGCAAATCATTGTTTGATGTCAGACAAAGGAATTGATTACAGAGATCGAGTTACTGGAAGAAGAGGTCACAAACCGTGAGCAACATGTGCTTTCTCTTTATAGGAATATTTTTGAACAATGTGTTAGTCGGGCCCCTTCTGAGCAAAACTCAGGTGTTGTTTCTCCTGCCCATACAAAGCAAGCATCCAGGAAACACCCAAGTATTATTTCAAGTGCTTTTTGCTCCTCAAAAATGTTTCCTTTGCGACCTCTACAAGCTCTAGCTTCTATCAGTGAATCAGGGAAAAGATCCTCCAAGGGTAGTGATGCTCCATCACTCATTGGGAAAAGTGATATTCATTTTGAGAAGACTTGTTTTGACCAGATAAGGGTAGGATAAACTCATTCTTAAGTTTCTTTCTGAACCAATGTATTGTCGAATAATTCAAACTGTTTCTATGCTTTTCTTGAATAAATAAAAATCATTTTAATTTTGTCAATGAGCAAAACTTTTAGATTTTTCTTCTCAAAATATCAGTTTGATCACAGGTAGATAGGAGTTATCAATTCAATTTCGTGTTCCAAACCAATATTTTGATATGCATTTGGTGAACTTCTTAGGAGGTTTGAAAAGGTCAACATGCATAGATCTTCTCGGTCCTGCCACTGCTGTCATTAGACTTGCAAGTATGGAGTGTGAGTGAGTGTGTCCACAGTCTTCTGCAAACTGTCTGAAAATGGTTTGAGTCCTTTTCTTGTCTGTTCACGAGCATTTGATATCGCTGTTATTTGTCCTTGGAAAACTCAGTCTATGCACAATCCTAGATAGTTTATTCCCTAGTCTTATAGCAGATCCACGGGCTTCTTGAAGTTTCTTTGCGAGCCGTGGTTGAATAGATGAGTAAGATAGACTTGTGAAATAGAATAGACCTTCCAAGATGTGGCAATTTTGCACAGATGACAGATTAAAATGAAATTAAAATCTTTTCTCATGTGAAATCAAAACTACTGCTCCATTAAGAGGTCAGTTTTATTCTTCTGTTGTATTTCATGTCATAATTGAAAGAATATTTTCTTTTCCCATTTTGGTTTCCATCATAAGTATATCGTGTGATGCATATGAAATGATACTAGAATTTCAAGCAAAGAAATCTTTAAGCAATGCTCCTCATGCTTTATCTTCTTGCAACAATGTTGATTGGAGGGATTTTATTTGTCGTGTAAATACTGACAAACCTTTACCCCTAGAATATTAAAGTATTTCATTTTCTTCAGAATACTGATCTATTATCTAAATCTCATCATCTTTGTTATTTGTCAGGCACATGAAAAGATTCCAGCCATGGAGAAAACTTCAATGCTTCGTACTTTGAAAGATCATTTATACCAGTGCCCAAGCAAGTTGTCTGAAGAAATGGTCAGATGTATGGTTGCAGTATATTGTTGGCTTCACAGAACAGCATCTGTGACTACTGGAAAAAACAGATCACCTATATTATCAAGGTCATCCACTAATGTAGTACTACCCCGACACGGTATTTTAGAGGACCGAGGTTGGTCTTGCAAATCCATGGTCGAAATATCTTGGATATCAACTGATAAAAGCCTGTTCTCTCGTGCATCTTGTGCCATCAATAATTATAGGTAAATTTCAAATATATAATTACCAAGTTCAGGTTAAATCCATTAAAGAAAAAGGATGAAGCACTTTAGCTGACAGTCTTTTGTAACGAGTGAGCTACTTTTCAAAACCACATCTCTGCCTGCATGTATGCATTTAGCAGATGCCCTCTTTATCTTTTAGTTCATGCAGCTAAACTTACATAATATGCTTTCATCTTTTCAATTTCAGAGTTCTAGTGGAGCAACTGGAAAAGGTGTCTGTCAGTCAGATGGAAAACAATGCCCAAATTGCATTTTGGATCAATGTCTACAATGCTCTTGTTATGCATGTACGAGATCACATGATACCACAATTTTATTCTTTTTCTTTTTGTTTGTTAGTAATTTGTCACTTGAAATAAGAGATTCGTTTGTTGTGCACAGGCATATTTAGCATATGGAATCCCCCACAACTCTCTAAGGAGGTTAGCCTTGTTTCACAAGGTAGTGCACTTCTGTATTTCTGTCCGTCTAGCAATTAGTCTGATGGAAATCTATATTAGGCAAATGTAAATTTGTAATATTTCATTTCCATGAAAGCATTTGTCAGGTTTCCGTTAGATTGCTCTGTATATAGAAGTCCTGGGCTCGTATTTTTGCTTCTAATTATGCCTATGGATTTACATATACATTCTTTGAGAAGTTCCTCTGGTTGATCAAAGTTAGCAGCAAGGGCAGCAAAAATTGTCCATAATTTCCTTTGTCATGATGAGGAAGTTGTTTTCACAATCTCTTATCCGCCCTTAAGCATAAATCATCCTTCGTGTCCTTTTAAAATAAACCTGCTGGGGATATAATTAGACTGATTTGACCAAATTACTGAAGATATGGATACTTAAACTTCAAGGAGTTTTGTGGGCATTGTTATGCAGTTCCAATGTGTTTCCTCATATTACTTTCTTTTCTACTTTGGTAACTGTCCGTCTGCATTATATGCAGAATCGGAATTGATGGGCATTTCTATGTAGTGCAGGCTGCTTATAACATTGGCGGCCATGTCATTAGTGCAAATGCCATAGAGCAGTCAATATTTAGCTTCCGCACTCCCCGAGTTGGAAAGGTATGCGATTCTCATATTTTTTGACTAGCCTAACACAATCCAGAGAATTGCCAACAATTCTGTATGATCAATTCCACAAGCTCTTTTCTTTGATATTGGCTATGAAGATAATCTAAGCATATTTGCAATCAAATGTGAAATGCCAATTACAACTACAACTGTATATGGATATTGCATTCAGATTATTCTTTAATATGCACTTTTTCTAGTAATTTGAAAGAAGCGCAAGGCACATATGTGAGAATTCCAATGGCTTGACCATAGATCTTCAGCCCAAAGCCCTTTCTCTAGCTTTTAAGTGGTTACATGTTGCATTTTTTTATGTAAAGTATTTGTTATTACCAAAGGCAGAATTTTTTTTTTCTTTTTCCTTTTTCCATTTTCTCTTTTCTTATTCCTTTTTTCTTTCCTGCAGACAAGAACAAATTCTTTTGTAATCACTGTAACTGGATTTGGTTATAGTTGGTTTATCCTTAAATTGTATAAGCCAAAGGCACTGCCTTTTATTGAAACTAGAAAAGCAGAATTCATCTGTTACTTCTGATGTAATAGGCCTTGCAAGAGATAAATTTACTACTCGTATAGGATTAATATTTTGAACTGAAATATTTTGATTATATACAACTTTCTCAGGATTGCAAAAAATCAAACTCCATATTTCCTAAACATGGTTCTTTTATCTGGTTTTGTACACATTACAGTGGCTTGAGACCATCCTCTCCACTGCCTTGCGGAAAAAGTCTGGAGAAGAAAGACAATTCATTAGTTCCAAGTTTGGTCTTTCAGATGTCCAACCTCTAATCTGCTTTTCCCTCTGTACTGGAGCTCTTTCTGATCCTGTGGTAATTTACTGCTTCCATTACTTCTTTTACGGTTATGGACTTCGAATCATCAGTGTTAAGAGCTCCTGTTGCGTATTTGTAGCTTAAAGTCTATACAGCATCAAATGTTAAAGAGGAATTGGAAGCTGCAAAAAGAGAGTTTCTTCAAGCAAATGTAGTTCTGAAGAAGTCAAGGAAGGTGTTTCTACCCAAGTTGCTCGAAAGATTTGCAAAGGAAGCCTCCATCAACTCAGATGATCTTCTCAAGTGGATCACCAAAAATGTCGATAAGAAAGTCCACGATTCAATTCAGAAATGCATCGATCATAAATCGAGAAAGGCATCTCAGATTATAGAGTGGTTACCTTACAGCTCAAGGTTCCAGTATGTGTTCTCAAAGGACTTAACAGAGAAGCTATGGTGGGTATGAATTTCTCTCTCTATATGCCTTATACAAGCAATTCAGATCAGTATTACTTGACTTGGGGAGGTAGAGACATGAATTATTTGTACTTCTGATGTACATTTATTGTCTATCTGATCTTTGCCTATTTTAGATGCCACTGTGGCCCACGAATCAAGAGTTCTAACTTCACATGACCATTGTAATATAAATCGACATGTTCATTCTTCTTAGTTGCATTTGACACCTTGGTATAAGGTTCCTGCAAGTCAGTCTCCAAATATTGCAGTTTTAATTTGCACATAAAAACTAAGGAATATTATGCTTTCTATCCACTGCAAATTTAATTTAAAAGATTCCTTTTGATTAACTATTGCCTTGGTTTCAATTTTGGCAACATCTTGGCTCAACAAACAATGTAAAGAGTTGAGGGGAGAAAAAGAAGAGTTTGTTTTCTTGGTTTAAGGGCCTTCAAAGCTCTAGGAAATTCCATGCGACTGTTAACTCTTTTTTAACAAGTAATAATAATTATAATAAGACACAGAAAAAAGAGGCTTCTATAATTCTATTTATATTTGTACTTGAGTCATGTTTTTAGCCTTGAGATTTATTTATTCATTTTAGTCATGATTGAAGGGTTGTTCTTTCTCTGATTTAATTATTGAATATGATGCTGAGGTGGTTGTGAAGGTCATGAAGTTTACTTCTTTAAATTTTTCAGAATTTGGTTGTTTAACTAGTGAGTGTAATGTTTTGTTGAGTCACATTTCTACATCTTTGCATTTTGTTAGAAGGTAAGCCAACATGGCAGCGCATGCTATTGCTTGTTTATCATGCACTTCTGTTAGTCCTTATTTTTTGGAGGTGCCACCTTTTTCTATGTTGAGATATTTTCAGAATGATGTATCTAGTTTTTTATTTATAAATTTGATCATTTTCCTCAAAAAATAATAAAAAAATAGTATTAATTAGCTTTAATTTGTAGTCAATTAAAAGCAGACTATTTATATTAAAATAAGGATTTTTGGGAAAAAGTACTTTTATTTTGATTCAAACCTAATAATAAAATCATGATAACAAGTGATTGCAACTCTTTACCAACAACTAAAGCCATCCAAATTTTTAGAAATTTCTTTCTTCTAAACTTAACAAAAAAAAAAGTTCATACTGAATGCCAAAAGTGCACTACAAGGCATTTTCACCAATGAATGTTATGTCTGATCTCCCTGCTCTATAAAAAATTACAAATTTTTGGTTGGGAAACCAGAAACCTGGTCTCTTCACTCTCAAACCAATTAGGTAGACCTGAAGAAATTATTGAAATTGGATGCTTATATTTACAGGTGGGAATTGCTTGATTTAAAATCCAATTAGTGTGAACCCATTTAATTATGTTCTATTGTTTATTGATTTTGACAAAAGCACTTTCCACTCTCCCTCTTTTTATCTAATATATATTTCAGTATATTAGCACAAAACAACATAAAATTAATAGTAAAAAATCATTAAATCCGAAGATTTGAATTTCTTGCCCTATTTCCTCCCCCCCCAAAAAAAAAATCTTATCTTATCACGAGTTCATAAGCAGTGGGTAGACATTTTTGTTGGGTCGAGTCAGACTCGGCCCACTAGTTCGACAATAGGGTGTTCCCATTTGAATTTGTTTGAGTGAAATTTGAGTTTGGATAAGATTGATACCACCTAAATACCGATCCGATTTAGAATTCCGTAGAAAAATCAAGTCAAACCATGTTAAACTCGAACCAAAGTTAAAATATTAAAAAAATATTAGACTAATTACTATTTTTTCACGCATAATATTCTAAGTTCTCCTCATTTTTCAAAAATATATTAACTCTTCCCGATAAATGTCACAATATACCATTTCATTTAATTTTTCTATTAGTCAATTCTAAAATGGTCAATAAGGGCAGTAAAAAAATAAAAATGCTCTTACTCTTTATTTTTAATTAATTATATTCTATTTTTCTTTAAAAATATTTTTTAGGATTAAAAAATATATTTTCATTTTTTTTATAAATTTGAAAATGAAAATATTTTTATTTTATTTTTAAAAAAAATTGAAAATAAAAAATAAAAAATATTTTTTATTTGAATATTTTTACTTTTTATTTTTAAATTTATCAAAAATATAATGAAATTAATTAAAAATAAAGAGTAAAAACATTTTTTTTTTTTACTATCTTTATTGACTATTTTATGATTGATTAACTATAAAATTAAATAAAAAGAGTACTAGTATAACTAGACAATCTACAAGAGAAAGTTATTATATTTTTGAAAGATAGAAGAAAAATTAATATATTAGATATTTTATAAGAGAAAATAATAATTAGTCTAAATATATATATTTTTCGCAAAAAAAAAAAAAAACTCAATTGAAACTAGCTAGATCCTAGGGTGAAAATCAAATAGATCAAACTAATTAAATCGATTCAATTAAATCGAAATCGATAATTTCACAATTTATTTGATTTGATTTATAAATAAAGTAAATCAAAAATTCAGTTTAATTTACAGTTTGAACATTTTTTCAATTTTAAACTAAATCAAATCAAAATTATATATATACCATTATTACAATTAAATATATTTAATTTTATTTCATATACAACTAAATTTTTTTTAACTTAATATTAATTTATAATTTAAAATAATATTATTCATGAAAATTAACTAAAAATAAATAAAATATATATATAATTCTTGAGAAAAAATATAAATTTTGGATGTGATAATTAATGGAATAGAAAAATTTTTTATTATATAATATTAAACTATTTAAAAAAAATATTATCGTTATTTTATCGATATTTATAATAAGATAACGAGGATTTATTAAAAAATCTTTCATTTGAAATCGATAAACCGAAAGTATTTAAATTGAATCAAAATTGATGATTTGACTATAATACTTATTTAGTTTGGTTTGAAAATTTTTTAAAATGAAAATATTAGTTTAATTTAATAACAATCTTTTAAATTAACCAAATTGAACTGATATATTACACTGAATATAAAATTGGTCCAATTATCTGCGTTAGAATTTAGGTTATATAAACCTAAAAGCGGATCTGATCGGTTCAACCTGAATTTAGATCCAATCCGCCACGGTTCCAAGTTTAGTAGGAGGCAAAAGTAAACTTTTAAATTTATAAGTACTATATTGGAATTAATATTAAAAAAGTGCAAATTATTGAAATTATATAAAAAAAATTTAAATCATAGTAGGTGTTTAATAAATTTTTTAATGTAATTATTATTTTTTTATTTTTAACATTTATATTAAACTCATTTAGTTAATTATAATTATTAGTTATAGGTAGTTAAATAATTATTTTTTATAAAAATTTCAATTTAAAATTTTAAAAAAAATTATATTCATTTAAATAAATAGACAAAATTATATTTTTAAAAATAATATTTAAATAAAAAAATATTAATATTTATTTTTAATTATCATTAAACATATTATTATTAATAATAATTTTATGAAACACTTATAATAATTGATTATTAAATAATAACTATCAACTAATAATTAATAACTAATTATTACTGTAATAATTAAACTAAATAGAGAATTGTTAGAGATATAATATTAATATTTTTCAAAAAAAAAAATATATAAAACGTACAGATAAAATTGTAATTTCTCCGATTTTGGTATCTAATTGAGTGGATGGCTAAAATTGAAATTAATCTTTAACTTTTCATATATAGATTGGTGAAACTAAAAAAGATTAATATGAAATCCAAAAATTAACGAATATTTTAATTTTTTTTTCATTTAGCTTTATATGAATTCTTTTTCCCTGTAATCAATAATCATTAAATTGTACCATGTTGATCCATATTGAAAATGAAGTAAGCTTGTTTGCTTCTCAAGCAAGCAAAAGTTTTAAACATGTCATTAAATGATTAATTTAATATAAAAAAGTAGCCCATGTCAACGAGTACTCCAACTAGTGAACACGAATTCCAAATTGCAAATTACATAGGGGTTGTTTAGTTAGCCAAATAAAAAACACTCTTAATTATTTATTGTTAATATATGTGTCACAAATTAAAAAATTTTATAATATTTAATTAGCCAACTGAAAACTTAAAATTTCTCTTTAATAGGCAAATTTCATGCAGTTATAAGCTGCTTTTAGTGATTGGTGATTTGGCAATCACACTTTTATACCAATCACACATTTAGCCGTCGCTCTACCAAACACTCCCATAATATTTATAAAAATTAGTTAAGGAACAATAAATTTAAATAAATTAAATAGTCAATAAATTATTTAAACAATAATAATTTTAATTATTAATTTTAAAATAATCATATTTAATTATAATTACTACCATGTATAAATTGATATATTTAAATTTTAATCTTTCTATAATCTTTTTGTATTTAAATTTATTATTTCTGAATTATTGCCCTCAAGGCTTTTGTCGAATTAGGATAAACTAATGTTTTAATTGTAATTATAGCTTAAATTGCACATGTCAATTTTAAATACTTCTATAAATAATTAACTAAAAATTCATATTAATATAACAATACTTTGAGCAATAAATTCATCATTGATTTCTCTTCTTTAATATTAAAAAAAATCCATATTAATTCAATCAAATCTAATTATATAAGAGAGAGATGGAAAATTTTACTGGTAAAACTAATTTCAACAAAATTTAATAATAAAATTTTTTTTACAACGAATTTAAAATAATTTTTTGGGATTAATTTTAAAACATTCACTTTTCACATAAAAATATAATAATTATTTTCACGAAAAATTAATTTCAAGAATTTTTTTCTTGATTTACTAAAAATATATTATAAAATCAAAATAAAAATTTTAAAAATTTTAAAATTGAGAAATTGTCTATCTATTTTAATTATTTAGCTTTATATGATTTTTGAATAATAAAAATAATTTATTAATTTTATTTTTAAATAAAAATTTAAGAATTTCTATCTACACTATTTAAAATGTTAATAATACTATAAATCATATAAATTTTGTTTATAATATTTGCATATTTATTAATTTTTATATAATTTAAATAATAATAAAAAAGTAAATTTCAATTACATTTTGTATAATATGAGAAATTTAGAATAAAATATTTAAACTTGTATTGTATTTGTATAACTCCATAATTCCATGAGTTATACAACTAGTATAACTTTTTTTTTAAGAGATTATATAAAAATTTTACAATGTCAAATAAATTATAATAATTTATATTCGATATAAAAAATAAATTTAAATAATTTTTATTTTCTGAGCGTTCTAAACTGGGACTAAAGCCTAAGCTATCATTGGCTAACCGGGTAAGATTTTTTTTTTTTTAATTTTTTTTTTTTTAGAAACATAACAGGATGTTTTAGGATTTGAGAGGAGTGTATATGTTCACATAACAGTTTTTTATATTTTATATTTTAAATATTTAAAAATTATAATTTCGTAATTTTTAATGTAATGAATCAAATGATATATTTTTTATTTTAAATAAAAATTAAATAGATATAAAAAAATATTATAAATTATATTTAACAATTTAAATTTATAATTATTTATTTATTTTTTATTTAATATAAAAAATATATTATTAAATTTATTATATTAAATATTATTAAATTATAATTTTTAAAACTTTTTATAAAACTTTTTAAATATTTAAGATATAACATATGAAGGACTCTGGTGTATCAACCCCTGTTTTAGATAAGATAATCTATGCCTAAAATGGCAAGGTAAAATTTTTATTTTTTCATATTTTCTGAAAAAGCCACGTGAGGAATATTATTTGTCTGGGTATTACCATACCATAACAAAAAAAAGTCATTTAATCCAACGGCTCAAATGATATCCCCTTTTTCCTCCTAATTAAAAGCCATAGCCTACTCTGACTCAACCCTACCAAACTTTCTCTTGCCACGTATACCTCCGCAAGATCAACATAAGTCTAATACTCTCCCGACTGTCAGTCACCATCTCTCTCTCACGGCACCTTTTATCAGCGTCTAAATCATCTTCCATCTAACAAATCAATCGGTCACCAAGTTCTACTTTCAATACATTATGAGACGTATGAAAATGAACCACGTGTCATATTCCAATTCATTTATGTCCGTTTGATCATGATTAACTGGGAATACCCCAGTTTTTAAAAATTCGATCACATTCACTTGTTCACTCACTTTCATCTCTCTCTCTCTCTTCCGTCGAACGAGTCCGTTTTCATTTCTCTACTGAGAGAACACGAAACAAAGAGCCACTGACAAAGAGGAAAAAATTTCTCTCTTTCTCTCTGTCTTTTCTCTCACCTGAACTATCGTCTTCCAATTAACAGGAACCCTAGCTCGATCCACCGCCAAATTAAAGATTCCGGTGAGTACACAGTTTGTCCAGTGAACATAATTTTTTGCGTGTGTTTGTTTGTTAATTTAGGTGTAACTTGATTAGGTTTTTGTTTTAGCTAAAACTGCACGAATTTGGGAGAGAAGGCTAATTTTAGGTCTCTGTGTTTTGGTAGTTGTTGTGTAACAGTAGATGAGCGTACGATTGCGGAAGAGTTGAGGATCAACCGGCCAGGATTTCGTCACCGGATGGAGGGAGGTAGCGTCTCTAGACTTACTTGTTCTGGTACTGTTCATTTCCAACTTTTCTTCCCTAATAAAAGCAAATAAGGTTAGGCTTTTTTTTTAAAATTTTTTTTGGTGTTGATAAAATCGTAAGTGAAAAAACTGTATGTTGCTTGGAAATTATGAGTTTAAATTTAAAGAATTGAACTTTTCCTCCTTTGTGATTTAGAACATAATTGGTAAATAAGAGCAAGGAAATGGCTATTATGGTTGTTAAATGCTTAAGAGGCTTGGACTAGGGTTTTTTGTGGAATTGGATTGCACTTATGGCTGACTAGAATTGATTTATAAGTTCTTATTGAAAATTAAGAGTTTCTATTAGTTATCTATCCTGAGAAGTTTACTTTTCTTTAAATTAAATGAAAACGTTACACCATCTAAGCTATATTCTATCGACATGTGCATATTTGCACCTGCTCACATGTGCACATATTTATTATGCACACAGTTTGTATTAAGTGTATTATATGCACATTTTGTGCTACTCTGTCCGTTGCAAAATAAACGTCATAATTTTCTTTTTGGGATGTCCCAATTTAATTGTCTCATTTTTTTAATTTAAACTACATTTTATTTTAAGTTGACAATAATACCCTCATTAAAATATGTTGGAAAATATAAAAATTAATTAAGAGATAAAAAATGTGGGAGAATCAAGAAGGTGGAGAGAGATTAAAGTAATTAATAAATTAAAATAATAAATGAATTAGGAAAGTTGAAATAATAATTATATATTTTGCACTTAGGACATTTATTTTGGGACGGAGGGAGTACTATTTGGCAGTTGATTAGTTTCTAGGAGACTAACTTAATTATTGAATATAACCGTATTAACTTGTTGACTGGCACAACACATAACCATGTTAAATAAACAGTTGTCTCATAGTTGTTCTGATGTGCAACAAATACCTTGATTTCGCAATGAGCTTATCCTACACTAATTAAATTAGAGCTTTTGTCATGTGTGGTTAGCTTATTGAGCTTAGAAGCATTTTTATCATCTAAGTGGGGAGTATGATCTGTTGTTATTTTGCTCTTAAAATGATGGTGCATGCCAAATTTCTTCCTCTATTAGGAATTATTAATTTTAATATTCTTCTTTATTTAACCTATTGCCCATTCCATTTCCAACATAAGGATAATAACAATTTATATCTATTATTGCTGCCATTTTTAGCCACAACTTTTGCCTAATGCCTAATTCACAATCTAGTTGTTCTTTCCACTTTGGACTTACATTTTCAACTTGTTTTCCCAAAAAAAAATTGGAAAAAAAAGTACTCTCATGTAACTATTCTCTCTCCAAACTCCAAAGCTTATGCTCTCTCGGAAAGAGATTTTTCTCGCTAATAGTTGAACTTTATTGTATCAACCAACATTAGACTTTTTTTTATACAGACTCATAACTTCCTATTTTGAGGAATAATTTCTCTTACAAATAAGTCTCCTTTCTCTCATTAAAAAATAATAAAAAGGAAAGAAAAGCCGGCTGGACCAAAAACTTTTGAGTGTTTTCTTAATGGCCAACTGTTTTGGTGTTTACTGTATCATTATATTCTTTTAAAATTTGAATTGCTGTCTTTTCTCTTCAAGGAATAAAAGCATCTATCTATATTTAGTCTTCTCTCTCATTGATTGTCCTAGTACTGGTTGAGGGGCTGTTTGACACATGACTGTAATAGGGGAGTGGCATTATCTCTGTTACAAGCTTAAGGAGAACGTTGTGCATCAGCCTATAATATTTTTTAGGAGAATTTGTTGGCATGGATTTATTCTAATATGTTATGATATAACTTAGTTTAATTCCATTAATGAGTTTGTATAATTGTACCAAGGAAGCCAATTTAATTGTTGTGGCTGAGGAATGGCTACATCCCTACATTGTAATATTTTTATGTAATCTTTTTTGTTTGTAATTGTCCTCCCTTCCATATGCTTGGAAAGTTTATGTTGTTATTTAGTTAGTTTATGATCATGTGCTGTCCCCATTTTCCAATCACTTCCATGATTGATCTAACCTTGTAACCTTGGCAATTGCTAGGTTTTAATTTTCCTTTATCATGTAATTGCTCTAAAAAATGAAATAAGTTGCACAGTTAATAAGAGTTTAAAAGATGATGGATTAATAGCAAGCAACTTGTAGCTTCTTTTATATTTCTTTCAGAAATTTATTGAAGGAAGATGTCTTTTTATTTATAATTACATGTTGCATAATATTTATGTACTTGAGTTGTTGTATTTTAACATTTGCTGCCTGCCTACTAGCAGGATAATTTCAAAGCTAGGATATTTGATCTTTGTATCCTTTGTATCTTGACTGGAATCCATCTCCTCTCTCTCACCATTTTATGTTTTAGGCATACACCCATGGATTATGATGACAATGATTTTCAAAGCCAGAATCTTCATTTAGCTGGTGAAGGGAGCAACAAATTTCCTCCTGTTCTACAGTCTTATGCTCTTCCCAAGTTTGATTTTGATGACAGTCTTCATGGACCTTTGAGGTTCGATAGTTTGGTTGAAACTGAGGTTTTTCTTGGCATAGAAAGTAACGAAGATAGCCAGTGGATTGAAGAGTTCTCCCAGGGTAGTAGTGGGATACAGTTCAGTTCAAGTGCAGCAGAAACTTGTTCAATTTCAAGGCGTAACAATGTCTGGTCCGAGGCTACTTCCTCAGAATCTGTTGAAATGTTATTGAAGTCAGTTGGTCAGGAAGAACTTATTCCTGCACGAACTAATATTAGGGAGTCAGATGCCTGTGATGAACTGGGTTGCATAATAAAGCAAATGGAGCCCAGCTTGAAACAAGATAGTAATATACCAGCTAAAGTGGTAGATGTTACAAATTTACAATCTACATCACTGCCGGATGTGCTTGCAAAAAATTTTCCTGTGTTAAATGATGGTGGTGGTGGGCAACAGCATCAGGTTGAGGATGGTTTGCAGACTTATAAAGGTGGTGCAGCTGTTGGTCAAGGTTTAGGTGAATTAACTGCTATTAGTGTAGATGTTCAATTACCCGTTGCTAAGGGGAGTCCATCCATTGATGTTGAATGTAATGACGTTAATCAAATGGAAGTTGATACTGTTGTTAATGAATCTTTAGATAACAGGACACAAGAAGGTGCCACTCCAGAGGTACAGGATGATAGTGCAGTTGCTGCTGTGCAAAACATCATTACTGGAAATGATAAATTTAATAATGAAGATGCCTCAAACAATGTAAATGTGTCTATTCATGAAAATATAGATGCTTCAGAAATAGATAAAGGTGAGCATCAGGAGCAAGGGGATGTGTTAAGTCGAGATGTTCATACTCAGGCCCAGGTTTTGAATGGAGAAATGGTTGAAATGAGAACTCCTAATATCACCTCGGGGAAATCTGTAGAATCAAGTAATATAGCTGAAACTAACTTGGGTAGTGTGGAAGAGTCTTCTATGATACCCAAGGGGAATTCTGGCTTAGAGATTAGTGATCAGTCTGGAGTAGATGCACATAAGGCATCATCGGTGGTTGTTGAAGGCAATACTACAGTTGAAAGGCGCGAAGTTGAATCTTCTAATAGGTCCCAATTGGACAGTGAGAACTTAGTGAGTGAATCTGGGGCATCTCTGTTGTCTACTGAAGACAATGTGGCTTCTGGAGATAAAGTTGATGGAAGTTGCAGTACCTTTGGAGCTGTTAATTCTAGTTTGCCTGAGGTCTGTTCTTCAGCCAAATTTATTAGTGAGACTCATACCAAGGGTCATGTTTCATTGCCCCCAGTAGTTGAATCCATTGAAATATGTGAAACAAGTGTGGTCTCCAGGCAGGCTGATGTTGAAAAATGTGATAAAAATGTTCCTGTTTTTGAGCAAAAGGATAGCGTAGAGTTGCCTTCTGATGGTAGTAATACGGACAAAATCATTGATAAGGGGGTTGGAAACTCGTCTTTTACTGAAGGTAGCACCAGAAATGAGTTGATAGTTTTCAAACCTCAAGCAGATTCTACTGCTGGAAGCGAATCAGGTGAATGATGAATACTTAATTTGCCGACGCTTTAACCTTTAAGATTATAGAATTGAGTTATTGTGTAGCTCACTCTTTCTTCTCTTTTGTACCTTCAGATTTTATCTTTAAAAGTGCTAACTGGTTGTCCTACAATACAGTGGATGGTGTTCCAGTGTCTTCTGGGAATGACGTCACAGAAGATGCAGTTATTGCTCACAAAGATGTTGAAGTTCCACCTTCACCTACAGTGTTTAGTTGCTCAGATAAAGAGAAGGAAAATGCTGCTAAGATTCCTACAGAAGCAAGTTTCTCTGATCACAAGGCATCTTGTGAATCTAAAACTGGAGTAGATCCTGTTTCTGAACCTGAGGAAGCTTCCGTACAGATTCTGCGCAAGTCAATTGGTCCTTCTTTGTTAGCAGCGGATGCTTGTAATATAGAAAGCCGAGTTGGACCAGTAGTAGTAGTAACCGAAAAAGTCAGCCAGGTGTACTCAAAGGATAAAGAAGTCTGTTCAGCTCTTTGTGATTCAACTGCAAACAAGGGAGATTGCACTGAAGCACTAATAAAAGAAAATGGTGAAAAGGAACCCAAAAAGGTTTCAGGTGAGCATGTGTAATTTGTATACCAAGAACAGACAACTCAGAAATCTATGGTTTTCTATTATTCATGGCATTACATGTAATTCTTTGACATGGAATGCTTATTTATAAGGTTATATGACAATTCTGCATGTCAACTTGCAATTTTATTTTTACATGGTCTCCCACTCTCTCTATCTATCAGTTTTAGAGTGTGAACTATTTTCTTCTGCAATTGAGTGTATTTTTCCCTCTGCCTGGGGCTGTCTTGCGATTCCTTCTACTGCGTGGCCCACGTACGGATGGATAAAAGAATTGAACAAGTGCCTTTGCCCATTCCCAGTGACTAGATATGCTTGAATGAATTAACTTGGCTTTACTTGCCACTTCAAAATACATGTGCACTATTTTATGAATATACAAGCTGATCGCTTTGTGTTTGAAATTTTTTTCAAATATTGAATTTTTTTCCTTTTGTGCAAAATATTGTCATTTCTCTTATTGGAACTCAATATGATTTTTGTCATCTCAAACTTTTCTTATTATACAGAAGTAAACAATGCAATGGAGGTTTCCTGCCAGGATTCTCATCAAAAAGTTCAGGAGGAAAACACTGTTGTGGTATCTGGAGATATAAATTTTCAGCAGATTGCTGTTCCAAACACTAATGGTAGATTTTTCATATCATTTACTAGTTAAAATCAATCTTTTTTGCTGTTTGACATCTTAGTTTAGTTCTGTTTTATAGTAAAAACCATGGAGTATTTCTTTCGTTTTGCCATTTCTGAATCCCAAGTTATGTTTTTTACTGTAGAACATGAAAATAAAGCTGATCTTGACAAGCATGGTGATTCTCCTATTGTTATTAAAACTACCGAGCTTTCTCATGATGCAAGTAACAAGGATGGACTTAAAGGCTTGTCAGGTTACAGTGTTTCTGTTCCCAAGGGAATTGATGGTGATGCCAGCAAAGGGCAGTCTGCTTCCAAGGATCCAAATCAAATTGAGGCCTCTAAAGATGACAGTAGCTTCACTTTTGAGGTCAGTCCGCTGGCAGATTTGGCTCGAAAAGATGCTAAGAAATGGCAACCTTTCTCAAATAAAAGAGCCAGCAAAGTATCTCCGGTACTTCTTTCACTCTTACTGGCATTATAATTCTCGTGCTTAGGTTACTTTTTTTAAAAAAAAAACTGAGATAATATCCTGTTCGTTTGAAAATTCTGTAGAGATATATACCATGGCATAACACTTCTAATACTTCCTATGATTCTTATTAATTTTTTTTTCCTCCATTTTTGGAAGATTGTGGATGGATCTACTTCAAGTTCTCATTTAGGTCAATTAGATCCCAAGATATCTCAAAATCTTTCTCATGGAAATCCAAAGGTTTCTGAAGTAGCTATTGCACGTAGTGATTCTAAAGCAAATTCTGAACGCAAACCCAGACGATCTTCGGGTAAGTCAACTGCAAAAGAAAAGGCTAAAAAGGGGAATCCTATAATAGAAACGGCATCTGTGAGATTAGAAAGAGGGGAAAAAACAATTAATGTTTCTCTGAGCCCGTCTGGTGTTTCTCAACTTGTGCAATCCAGCGAGATGCAACGCTATGGGCATGTGGATCCCAATAGTGGGAAACCTTTTGCTCTTGCGACATCAACTTCTGTTCTGCCAGATTTGAATTCTTCGGTTTCTCCAGCTGCAGTGTTTCAGCAACCTTTCACAGACTTGCAGCAAGTGCAATTGCGTGCTCAGATCTTCGTTTATGGAGCTTTGATGTAGGTTCTATTTTTTTATTTTTTATTTTAAATTTTTATAATGTTGCTAATGATGCATCAAGACCTAGATAAGGGAGGGTTTGGTCAGATTGACTTTATAGATGTGATTAAGGTGCTTTGAGATGTCGTTAGTGGATTCCGGCACCTTACTCTCCACCCAACCCAGGAAAAGATAAAAGAAAAATAAAAGGGCTTGGCTATTCTGTGTTCCATTTTGGTTCTTAGTGAATAGGTTTTCAATTTGTGGGTCTTTGTTTATTCAAAGAAGATTTCTAATTTGATGATTATGATCACCCTTCTAATTGTGTTTGAAATTATTACTGCAGTCAAGGAACGGCTCCTGATGAAGCATATATGATATCTGCATTTGGAGGACCTGGTAAGTGGTCTTTCTGCTTCTCTCTCTCTCTGGTGGCCCTTGACATTAACATAGAAATGCTTACTAACTGTTTGCCATTGTTGACCTGTAGATGGTGGTAGGAGCATTTGGGAGAATGCTTGGTGCTCATGTATAGAAAGGCTTCATGGTCAAAAATCACATCTCATTACCCCTGAGACGCCTCTGCAACCTCGTCCAGGTATCTCCCTGTTTAAAACTGATTAATTTTTATTCCATTGAGTGCTAGTGTTTCAGAATTGAGATTCACAGGTGCTAGAGCTACTGAGCAATCAATCAAACAAAGTGCACTTCAAAGTAAAGTAGTCTCCTCACCTGCCAGTCGAGGCAACAGCAAGGGTACTCCTACAATTGTGAATTCCATTTTACCCTTTTCATCTCCACTTTGGAGCATGTCTACTCCTGGTGATGCTCTTCAATCAAGCGTCATGCCTAGGGGTCCAGTTATGGATTATCAGCAGGCACTCTCTCCTTTGCATCCTCATCAAACTCCAGCTATCAGGAATTTTGTTGGGCATAGCCCTTCTTGGTTATCTCAGGCTCCTTTTGGTGGTCCTTGGGTTGCTTCACAAAATTCTGCACTTGACACAAGTGGCCGTTTCTCTATGCAATTGCCTATCACAGAAACTGTTCAATTAACACCTGTAAAAGAATCATCTGCCCCCCATTCCTCCTTTGCAAAGCCTAGTGGTCCTGTGGGTCAGAGTGGAGCCTCTGCTAGTGTTTTACCCGGCACTTCATCTGTGCTTGATGTGAAAATGGTAACAGCATCAGCTAGTCAAACTTCTGCTGATCCAAAGCCGAGAAAAAGAAAAAAGACTTTACTATCCGAGAATCCTGGACAGAATATCTTGCCACCTCAACCTCAAATAGAATCAGTCCTTGCTTCTGCTACTCCTGTGTCTACTTCTGTTGCCGTCACAAATCCAGTTGGCTTTGTTTCTAAAGCCCTTACAGAGAAATTCATTACCTCTGTAACTACTACGTCTTCCATGGATCTTAGGAAAGGGGACCAGAATGGAGAACCAAAGGCAGTTCTGTCGGAGGATACCCATGGTAAGGTAAAGGAGGCTAGGGTGCAGGCAGAGGACGCTGCTGCTGCTGCTGCTGCTGCTGTTAGTCATTGCCAGGGAATATGGGATCAGTTGGATAAGCAGAGAAATTCCGGGTTGCAGCCAGATGTGGAAACGAAACTAGCTTCTGCAGCTGTTGCAATATCAGCTGCTGCTGCTGTTGCAAAAGCAGCAGCTGCAGCTGCCAAGGTTGCATCAGATGCTGCATTGCAAGCAAAACTGATGGCTGAAGAACTATTTTCTGGTGGTTATAGCAATCCTTGTCAAATCAATTCTCTCTCTCTTTCTGATGGCATGAAAAATTTGGGCAAGGCTACTCCTGCATCCATCTTGAAAGTTGATGATGGAACAAACAGTTCCAGTTCAATACTTGTTGCTGCAAGGGAGGCTGCTAGGAGGAGGGTAGAAGCTGCTTCGGCTGCATCAAAACGAGCTGAAAATATGGATGCTATTGTAAAGGCTGCAGAGCTGGCTGCAGAAGCTGTGTCTCAAGCTGGGAAAATAGTGGCTATGGGAGACCCTTTTCCATTGAGTGAGCTAGTAGCAGCTGGTCCAGCGGGTTATTGGAAGGCATCACAAGCAACTTCTGAGCTGGTTTCAAAATCAAATCAGATCGGTCGAGAACATGTAAATGTCAACAGTGGTGGAGAAGGTCCAGATACTTCAGCCAGGCAGTTAAAAGAGGTTCTATCAGATAAGAAAGAAAATCAGATCTCTAATGCTGCAAAGTCACCTACTTCTACAGAGATAACCACCGAGGACCATGGGAGATTGGTAGATGGCTTATCAGGTAATGGTGCAACCACTATAAAAGATGCTAAAGGGCAAAAAGGCCACAAGGCTTCTGACTTGGCTAAAACCATTGGGGTAGTTCCCGAATCTGAGAATGGATCCAGATCTTCAACCGTTCAGAATGAGTTTGGAAAGGCGGAAACTTTGAAAGAAAATAGCATTAAGGAGGGTTCCCTTGTTGAGGTTTGAAATTTCTGACATTCTAAATTGCATTTTTCACTTGGGATTGCAGTAAATTCAACTGTGTCCTGATATGGATGTGAAAAGAGTGTTCATTTTAAGTGTCCTATCTAGCTTTCTTCTACTTCCCCATTTTTATTTTTTTGTTTTCACTAATTAACATTTAAGACCTTTTGTTTTATAATGACTATTATTAAAGGTTTTCAAAGATGGGAGTGGATTTAAAGCATCCTGGTTCTCGGCCAAAGTTTTGAGTTTAAAGGATGGGAAGGCTTATGTTAGGTACACTGAGCTTGCGCTGGGTGAAGGTACGCCATTTTAGTCGTTGACAAACGGGCATAGGTGTATGATTTATGAATCAATGGAATGTTAACACCTATTAATTCAGAAAATTTGGAGAATTCTTGTGCTCATTCTAGATAAACTCATTTTTGGTGCATGAGCTGCTTTACATAGCTGGTGCTGTGAGGAATGCCATATGTGGCAAATTTGTGGTTATTACCCTTTGTCGAATGTTGTTTTCCACCCAGTCTATTTCTGTGTGAAAATGACACCAAAGGAAGTCTAATTTAATTTGCCTGATGGTTTTTTGGTTTTCTGGATATTTATAGTTATGCAGTTGCCACTTATTAAAAAGAAAGAGAAAAGAGTGGAGGAACTCTTTTCTGGCCATGAGATATTGGTATAGTTACTTAGATGCATAAGCATAAATATTGGTATGAATTATGATGGAAATACCAGGAGGAAGAGAGGGTCATGATCATGTAGATAGGGTCTTGTCATATCTTGCTTAAAGCATCAGGCAAGATTTTGTGTATCAGATATGTTCAGTCTTTCTGCTTTAGAAAGGATTTCTAGATTGAATGTATTGGTTCAAGGATCTATGGTAGTTGATTTCTGTTCATATTAATTTTGGTATATTTTCAGTTGCAACTATTGTTCTCCTAATGATTCTTCTAATGCAAAGAGGATTTAAAAAATGGAATGGATATGATGGTATGGGAATTACTGTCTTGTGCATGTGCTTCAATTAATGATCTATTGATTTTATCTGTTTAATTTCTTGTCAATCAGGCTCAGGAAAGCTAGAAGAGTGGGTGCCGCTTGAAGGTGAAGGAGACAAGGCACCCAAAATACGTGTCAGCCGTCCTTGTCCTTCCATGCCATTGGAAGGAACAAAGAAGAGAAGGAGAGCTGCACTAGGGGACTATAATTGGTCTGTGGGTGATAGAGTTGATGCATGGTTACAAGATAGGTATGCATGTATCTATATTATTGCTGTATGGTTGTGATGCGTGGGAGGAAAGAAAACAAACGAAAAATAATAAGGCCAATTTTTTAGGCCCTGGTTATTCAGAGTGAAAAGTAAAAATAATGAAGGTTATTTTTCAAGCCCCTAGTGATTCGAGAGGCCAATTTCCTAATTCAAATTGGATACCTTCTTGTCATGGATTTATGCAATCCATGTTTATTTGAACTACTTTTCTTTTGTCAACTTTGTCAGCAGCAAGGTAGATGAGTGGTGGAACCTTGTTGAAATTATTTTTGTAATATTTTTTCTTGTGAATTGAATCATGGGGGAGTATAGGCAAGTGAATTGGGACATCTCAAATTCTATTGTAAACCAGAAAGGACAATCTTGTAGCATGCTTAAAGTCAATAGATTCTATTGTAGTTGTCTTCTAGCAAGCATGATTAACAGCATAATGAATCAATTTCTCACCTTTTCTGGTTGCCTGCACAAGTTTTGATTGGATTTGTGCCATAAAGGTGTAATTAATCATGTATTTCTCTCATTCTCATCTAAAAAAAAGAAAATCAAGTGTTTCTCATCCTTTTTTTCCTTATCTCGTTTGTCCCTTTTCTTTTCTTCTATCCAACACTTTTTTTATGCTTTCAATCTATATCATTCTTCTTTACTTGTCCTCTTGTTTAGCAACAGTTAGCATAGTTAGTCATCTTGTTTGTTTTATTTTTGCAGCTGGTGGGAGGGAGTTATAACTGAAGAGAGCAAGAAAGATGAAGCTATAACTGTCAATTTTCCAGGCATGTGTGATTGATTGATGGTCTAGTTCAATGACAATCCAAAATTTCTTCTTTGGCTGATAGTGCTTTAGTTTGGAGGTAAATCTTTTCAGCTACTTTGCTTGCAGCTCAAGGAGAAACATCAGTGTTTAAAGCATGGAATCTCCGGCCTTCTCTGATATGGAGAGATGGGGAATGGATTGAATGGTCTAGTTCAGGAGAGAATAATCGGTCCTCTCACGGGGTGCTTATTTGCTTTCCTTATTAATTTGATTTTGCGCTGGTATTGACTTTAAACTGTTTCTAGCACTGACTTCAGTAGCAAATCTGATGTTCAGGGTGATACTCCACAAGAGAAACGACCACGGGTGCGGAGCCCTGCAGTGGAGCCCAAGGGAAAGGATAAGGCTTCAAAAAGTATTGATGTAATGGAATCTGATAAATCTGATGATCCGACATTATTGGATTTATCTACTGATGAAAAACTATTCAATATTGGTAAGAGTACTAAAGATCAGAATAGGCCTAATGCACTGAGAATGACACGGACTGGGTTGCAGAAGGAAGGATCTAGAGTGATCTTTGGGGTACCCAAACCCGGAAAGAAAAGGAAATTTATGGAGGTTAGCAAGCATTATGTTGCAGATGGGAGCAGTCAAATCAATGAGGCAAATGATTCGGTCAAGTTCACGAAATATTTGATACCTCAAGGAGCTGGATCCCGAGGTTGGAAAAGTACTGCTAAAACTGAATCAAATGATAAACGAGCAGCTATATCCAAGCCCAAGGTCCTTAAGTCTGGAAAACCACAAAATGTTTCGGGTAGAACAATTCCTCGGAAGGACAACCTATCAAGCTCCGTAATTTCTGCTCCTGATGATAGTAATATTTCAGATCATATTACAAGGACCAAGGATTCTGTAAACCGTATTGACAATACTTCGGAAAAGCAGAACCTAATGGGCTTTCAAACATTCCCTAGTTCTGATGGAGCAACAGAGGGCCCAATCTTATTTTCTGCACTTGCTCTTCCATCAGATACTGTTTCTTCTAAGAAAATGCCCACGTCAAATGCTAAACCTGAGCGGGTAAGCAGAGGGAAACTTGCTCCTGCTGGTGGAAAGTTGAGTAAAATTGAGGAAGGCAAGCCTCTGAATGGTAGCTCCGCAAAATCAACCTCTGATCCTGTTGAGCCACGTAGGTCTAATCGCAGAATTCAGCCAACATCAAGGGTAAGTTTTCAGATTTATTTTAAAATGCATACTTTTTGACACATCCTAAAAAAAAAAAATTGTGTAGCATGAAATCAATCTTTCATGTGGTAAATCCAAAGAAGCCAGCATATTTTCTTTCTTGTTCCTCTTTTCTAGATGGCCATTTGCGCATGTACTGCCCGTGATTTGTTGATTTCCATCTAACCTTGCAAATTCTAGCTATCCAGTGATGTTCTTGAATCGTTATTTTTCTATTATTCATAACTGCTTATTGACGGCTTCACCAGCCTCATGAAAGGAGAACAAAAAAAATTAAAAAACGAAAAGAGATATAAAAAGGGGGATTGTTTTTCTTTGTATTCGTTAATCATTTGTTGTTTTTCTGTTTCTTTTTATCATGAATTGTCATTTTTTGGGGTTTGCTGTAGCAGTTCCACTTTTATTTATTTGAGGTCCTATGAGAAACCATTTTTCAGCTCTGTCCATTCTTTCTTTGTGCCTATATTCAGTACTGTAGATATAGTGACCTGACATGCTTATTGTCCTTGTTGTCTACAGCTATTAGAAGGTCTGCAAAGCTCGCTGATGGTCTCGAAAATTCCGTCTGTATCACATGACAAAAGCCATAAAAGTAGGAATGCTTCCAAAGGTGAGATTTTAATTCCGAAAATAACTACTTCCCCTCCTCTCTCTCTCTCTTCATTGTCGCATAAACTGACTGGTTAATTGTAGCAGGGAATAACCATGGTTGAAAGATGTTGGAAATGTTGGGTCCATTTCAAAGAAGCTTTGATGATGGTCAATGGAACAAACACACTCAAGTAGTTTGTGTATATTTATAATGGAGGAAATAGCTAGGAATGAAATTCTTGCTTCCTTGGGTTTAAAAATTATGAGATGTAGTTGGTAGTTGTTCATATCAATTTTAGTGTATTCACAATTATGATTAAATCTCCTAGGCATTTTGCCTTAAATAGGTTGTATATGGAAATTCTCCATGTAGTTTGGGTTGAAATGGCGCGAAGCTTTTGCGGTCGAGAATGATCATCCCATCCATGGGATGTGCAGTGCTGCACACCATTTTATATTTCGTTTAGGTCATGGGTTCATGTGGGGATGGATGGTGGTTTTTCTAATCAATAAGCTTACTTTTGCTTGTCCCTGGTTCTAAAGACCTTGCATATAAATTTATTTGGGGAGAAATAAAATGGGAACTGGTCTTCATATGCTAAAAAAATGCAAATGAAAATGCTCATCTTTGTTTACTCATTTCACTTTTAAGAGTTGTTTTGTTTTTTTAAAGCTCATTTTCTCCCCAGGTCGTGATTAGATAATAAGATGTAAAACGCATTTCCATTATTAGCTGCATTAGAAAATTTCCACTTGCAATTTAAACAAATTAGAGTGAGATGCCTTTTACGGCACAATTCAAGAGCGTGCATGCATTTGGAAAAAATGAAAAATTTTCTGTGGACAACTCAATTCAAACTTTTCTTCACAAATTAAGACTAGAACAAATAGGTCTATTGAGCATGCAATCCCTATTTTAGATTCCTGTAAAATGAAGCAATGGATATGCCCAAATTATAAAACCACTTGGCTAATGACTACAGCCAGTTACCGAAGGAGGAAATAATCATCAGTCACACTTGTTTGGCTAAGGATGATTATCACCATATCAGATTTGAAACCAAGTTGAAATAGAATGAAAATGAAGACGGAAATTAATCTAATTTTGATAATGCAACTTACGGAATCCAAATTCAACTCAAAGATACCTAAAACGTGTACCTAGCAAAACTATTTCATGAACAATTGCACCTCATGAAAGATCATTTCTGTACATAGATCCAACTTGTTCGTTGATCCAAACAGAACCAATTTACGACACTCTTGAGCAGCCTTTATAATGCTGGCGAGTAAAATTTCGAGCCAACATTAGAAGGTTGGCAAAGCTGAAGATATGAAATCGCTTGAGCTTTTTAACTGTCTCAGAAAAATCTGATTGATATAAAAAAAAATTTCTACCTACCATATGGCTTAGTTCTTCAGTTACCTTAATCTGGAAATCATCGTCCTCAATATCTCTTAGAGATACAGGTTCCTCTGCTACGCTTCTCTTCTTTGACCTTCCAGCCTTTGTCACTTCTATTCTCCTCAATATACTTATCTAACTTTTGCGTTGGAATTCATAGGAACTTGGTCTAACGGGTGAGCTTCTTCCTCACTGCTTCCATCACTATTGAATGGTTTCTCACAGATGCAAGCAGATGGATATTCATGGAACTCACCTCGTCCAGGTCTCACCTCATTCGGCTCCCCCATGAATCCTCTCTGGCATGCTTTCACTTTCTTAGCAAAAGTGTCCCAGTCCATCTTCTCCCTTGCCATAAACAATGCGCTGAGCCTTTTTGAATTTGGTCTAATGGTCCTCTTATGCCCTGCATACCTCCTTTGGACCCATGAAATGACCAACAGCAAAAATTAACAAGGAATGTACAAACAATATTTAGTTATGCTGACAATAGAGAAAACAAGATAAAAGTTGATTCCTTGACCTTTTTTTCTTAAGTATTGAAGCACTGACTATCCAACTCTAGATTCAATCCCAAACAATTTGAATTCTCTAATTTAGTCCAGTTAATGTCCAATTTATTTGTACTTCCATGTTACCTAAAAATTATAATAGAAGCCAAGTGTATTTATATTGTTAGCTCTTATTTCTATTACCTTGTAATATTTATGAATATCTTCCAGTCTACCCAAAAAATTTCATGTATTAGAATTGGATCCTTTAGAATTAACATTACTGACGACAAGCCAAATGATCTGGCAATCAAGTCCATATTCATCCTATGAAACCTCAGGCATATTTCTCACCTTCGACCTGCAAGAATCTTGGCCATATTTCCATTATTATTGGTGATAAAAACGTCACTTTCATCACAGACAATATAGTCGATGGCTGCCAGGCGGGAAGAAAATGGAAGAAAAGGTTTCATTTCTTCATTAGCAAGCATCTCCTTTGTGTAGAAGTTTGGAAAGAGTTCTCTGAGTGGCCGCAGCGTCTCTTCTCCACCATATATTTCTCCAGATGCAACATAGACATATGTATCATTAGAAAAACCAAGAGCACGCAGCATCAATCCCACTTCGTGAGGAGTAAGTGGACATTTCCCTCTTGCTCGCTCTTCCTCTGCCCTTACATCCTAGAAATCATCAAATGTTATGTCAAATTAGATGGAATAAAGCATCGTTAGAATCTATCTTGATAACCATGGTCCTCATTTCACTTGGTAAATGGAAGAAATTGCAATATGTAACACCCAAAATAAGTATAGAGTGCATATTGTTTTCTAGGTAAGTGAAAGAAATTGCAATATGTAACATTCAAATAAGTATAGATTGCATTTTTTTTTTCAAGTCTCTTAATTCTTATATCATTCTAGAAATAGTAAAAAAAAAATTCAAAATCCACATGACAGATATTTATTTTATTTTTTAATTAAAACCACAAGTTATAAAGGACAGCAATCTCACAGTTAATGTGTCCCATCTCTTTCTTATTTCACCTAGCTCAAATCTTTCTTTTTCACCCCCACCATAGTAGCATCCCGAAAATGCAAGCATATCAGGTTCAAACCTGTGATTCAAAAGAGTTAGGACCACAAATGACTCAACCTCACATTCACATGTCTTGTATATGGATACACACATTTGTAATAATTTTTTTTTTATCATCTACATTGTAATAAACTAAAAATGAAAGGAGATAACATCCAGATGAAAAAACATATTAAAACACGATGAATAGAACAAAGAATGTAAGCTCCAGTAAAAAATGTAGGATGATCCCTTAGGTATTTAAGGCATATAAGGAGAAAGTGGAAAGGTAGCCTGTATTCTCATCAACAGCTTCTAAACTGGAAAGGTAGCCTGTATTCTCATCACTAGCTTCTACAATTTCATATTTTGAGAGATAACCACTCGATGCAAGGAATAGAGAACCTTAAAATGTTCTGCTACCATGTTATTCATGTTCAAAAGAGACAAGGATCCATTTATTCAGTCAAGCAGTGAAAACAATGCACAACCTAGGTGATAGAAATATCGTTCCAAAGAATGCAACTATTGAAAGTAACTTGAGTTCAGCACAAACGTAATGGTATAATTGACCACAGACATGTTTTCGCAATTCAAAAACAAAATTCTTAAAAGCACTAAACAAATATTACAATCTAAGGGAAAGACAAACCTCAGGTGAATTGCAATAAATCGTTTTGCCATCTTTCTCATTTTCACAACAAGTCTTTGGCCAATATCTTGTATGGGTTTTGCAAATCTTAAAGCATGATAATTAACTCGGCAGCGCAACTTTTGTAGCTCTTCATCATCAAGGTCATTTGCAAGCCTATAATCAAACTTTGTCAATTGAACAACCTGCAATTTGTAGAGTTAATAGACTGACTGCAAACTAGAAACAAAACCAATAAAAAGACACCTTTCAGAACTTTAAAGAAATCAAGGATGAGTGTCAAAAATCATCCTGAACAGAAAGTAGTTAAAAAAAAAGTCACTAATCAAGCAAATTATCTTACACGTCTTCTCAATAGTATAGGCAGAACTTGATCTAGGTAATACTCAGGGGGAGATTTTCTTGGGACACGCATGGTATATGGAAGTTTTTCCATTGATCGCATGATTTTATCAGGAACTCTTTTGACAATGGTCACATCTTTTGCAAGGTAGGAAATGAACCAATCAACATCAAAAATTTTGACAAAGTCACTGCATGCAATTTTATAAGAAAAGAAAAGTTGACCATTAACAACTATAAAAAAGAAAAGATATAACAAATCAAAAGTCACCGCTAAGTGACAAATAGAATCCCAACTTACCTATTATCTTTCCAATAGGAATGATGATCCAGCTCTGGCACAACTAATGTAGCATTAAGAATTCGTGCAACAACTACAGCATCAGTTATCTGAGAACAAAAAGTGATTGTCATTTCATGAAAAAGCACGTGGTTATTTTCATGAAAAAGCATGTGTTCACCTTTTGGTGAAAATAATTAGAACTTCTCAGCAAAAGACTATAACTCAAAATCTCACATAAAATCTCCTTTAAACAAATAACTCAAGTGATGCTTGTTGGTCCAAAAAAAAATAATGATTGATGACTAATATATAAACTGCAATTGACAAACTGAATCAATCACAAGTTCTTCCACCAGATTCTCTAAGTGCAAGGGGATAACAAAACTTTCACTTACTCCTGTTCTTTGTTGGTTCAGCCCTCCGCTTGTTGCAATAAGCAAATAGCCATTTGATGATCGCTCTTTTTTGGCAGCTAGATATAAAAATTACGCATGTTAAAAAGTTTAATCCATGAGCATAAGTCAATATCTTGCTCAAAACTGAAAATAATAATAATAATGAATAAGATAAACAAAACCCTGCTTGACATAAACATGGACTTTTCTATCTTTCCTTAACTACAGACTATGGAGGATGGGAGATAATGCATAAAAGATCCGATCAGCTCAATTGATGCATATGTCCCTGGACACCTAAAACTGAAGCAGCAGCACTGTTTACTGCATATAGATTTTGCCAACACAAACCATCATCGTCAAATTTTTCTAGATACAGTGGGTGGTTACACCAATATCTATATGCCATAGTTCCACAATCTGGAGGAATTCTTTCATGGCAATCTCCCAAATTGCTATCACCAATTATCAATTGACACAAGAACACTAAAGCTAAACTTTGAAACAGGAACAGCCTCAGACAGTAACAGGTAAATGAAACAAAAGAACTAAATATAAAATGAGCACATCCTGCCAACCATCATGCATAGGGTTGGATGCAAGATGCCAAATCAAAAAAAGGAAGGATAAATTATTGTTAGTAGTTATATGTAGCACTACCATAAATTTGAGATGCAACAAGAACCAAGGCAGGTTAAAAAAAAAAAAAAAACAATGAACACCGATTGAATAACAGTTGTGAAATTTGTATGCTTAGGAAGAAAATTTCATAATTTATATTACTATGAAATGGGTCTATTGCCATGAAAGAGAAATTGAGACAATCATTTCTGCAGAAGTCACAATGAAGTAGTTAGGCCAAAAGAACAGAATCCACTCTTAGTCATATACAAGACTTGAAGTCTAGAGAATTTGTAAAAGCGAGAGAAAATATCAATGCTAATATTTATGGGTGCCTTTTAGTCTCCATATTCCGCAAACTGACCTACCATCCTCTTTGCAAATTGTCACAGAAATAGATGATGCATACAGACAAATCCAAAGAATGCACACAAAATCTACAACACAAGCCAGGAAATAACAAAAAAAAAAAAAAAGATTATTGGTGTTTATCTGCACCTTCTAGGAATTTGGCATGAACCAGAATCTAGAAAACAGGCAGTCTTATTGCTATGAACCAAACAAAGATTGCAGCCTCTGAAAAAAAAAAAGAGGACTCTCAGGAAATAACCGGTTGTGAGAAACCATAAGAAAGGATCTGATGGGTGGCGATTGGCAAGAAATGCAAACGGGAATTTTTCACAGATTTTTTCAGTAAGTGTAGGATTGATAAGTAAGACATGCAATAATGACATTTCTTCTCTCATAAAAAAAAATAATGACATTTCTTCACATTCTTCGAGTAGGAAGAATAAAATGATTGCATAGGAACAGAGACTAAAACTGCACCATCCAAGCAAAAAATTGCAAAAAAGCTTTAACAAGAAAAAACAGCCCAACCAAACTAAGAATAAGAAATGATGACCCATATGGGGCAAGCTAAGTTATGACCATTTCAGCAACTACTGCAACTCTGCAAGCAGCCATCGAATAATCAGTAGTCAATAACTTACGGGCAAAATTTCTCCCTCTTTCACTGCAAGCATGGAAGAACTTTGAGTGCTTTGATTTCCATATATCAATCGGTTCACGCCCAATCACATCCTGCCAATGTTAAATTTACACTAATAAATACTATGATTTACTGTAAAATTTCTCAGCACATTTCAACTGAGAATTTGAATCTTCACTCAAAATAAAAAATAAAAAATAAATAAAATTCTACTTCGATTTCAAAAGAGAAAAAAGAGATTTTGAAACAATAATAATAACCAGAAATTTCTAAAGCTTTACCAGACGTCCCAAGCTGTGCTTGACCAATCTCTGAGAGTACCATTCAAGATCAGAGGCCACGTGTCCAGTGAAAAGAGAAATCAAGCCTAAAACAAACAGCATTAATCCGCACACTAGCGACCAAGGGATCTTCCTACGCTGCTGCGTCGCAGAGGATCTCCACCACTCATTGTAATTGTGATGGTAGTGGTGGTGCTTACCGCCGCCTCTATTGGAGCTATTGTTACCGTTTTGTTGTTGTAACAGCGCCAGGTTCGGCAATATCACGCTAAACCTCCAGGACTTGGCCACTCCCATTGATTCCCAATCCTGCCCTTAGTTTCATCCTTTATTTACTGAAAAGGCCACCACCACTCCTCCATGGCCAAAGATACAGAAAATGTAGCAAGCTCTTTTCTCTCTCAAAATCAGAGATTAAAACAAAAAGAGATAAACAGAGAAAGGCAAAAGAGTAAATAATTGAAATGTTGAAATTGGAAAAGCCCAAAATCGAGGGGTTTTGCGAGATCAGTTCACTGTTTGAGACTCTGGAGTTCTGTGGAGGACGAAAGAAAGAGAGACAATAAAAGTGAATGTCTTTTCCTTTTCTTTTTTTTTTTTTTTTTTTTTTAAGGACCTAAATAAATATCAAAATAGGAAAGTTTGGTTTATAGTAATACTCTAAACAACTAATTTTTATTATTTTGTTACAAAAAAATAAAAAAATAAAAAATATCAAACAATTCAATTTATAAAAATATAAACATATTTAAACTTATTAAAATTTTATATTTTTAAATTTTATCGTTAAATATAAAAAAAAAATAATAAATTATAATAGACATTAAACTATCGTTCTTAAGTGATTAGTAGTATTTACAAATGATAATTATAAAAAAATATGAATATATTTTATTATAATAAATTTATTAAAATTTAAAATTTAATTTTATCATAATTTTATTGAAAATTATTTTATCTTTCGAATCGTTTCAAAGGGTAAAATATATAATAATAAAAAATCCTCAAATAAATAATTAATCCTTGCACTAAATAATTAAGTGTACGAAATATCAACGCTACATGATAATAATTAATAATGAGAATTTATTGAAATAATATAAGAAATTAGTGAATTATTAAAAAATGATAATTTTAATTTTTTATTCAAATATTATGTGTTTTAATATCAATTTAATTATCATTGATATTAAATCTTTTATTGAATATTCACAAAATAACATTTTAATATTATGCTAAAAGTATAATATTTAATTTTTTTAAATAAACAGTACTTATTTTTAAAAAGTTCAAATATTGATTAAAAATTTCAATAAGCATCCAAAAAAACATAAATTTAGTAGTTTAATTAATAAAAAAAATATTTTTTATAAAAACCATTTTATTTAAAAATAATGAAATAAAAAAAAATATTTCACTCTAGTAACAAAGATTAAAGTATAATTGGAACTATTAAAATATATATTTTATAAAATTATAACTCTTTTTACTAAACATGAAGGAAACTTAATAATTATTTTAAAAAAATTATAATCTACTTAAATTATATATATATAAATATATCGAAATCAAAATAATATGATGAAATTAAAATTTACGAATAATTAGTTAATTTCTAAAAAATAATTTAATTAATTAGATCATCTCATGGATGAAATAGTGTTTTACATAATCGATTATAGTTTTTTTTCTTAATTTACATTTAAAGAAATATATATTTTTTATGCATAATTTTTTTATATTTTTTTTATCATTATGGATATTTTTTCAAAATTGATTACAATAGTAAAAATTATCATGCAATGATTAATATATAATAATAAAAAAAATTAAATCAATCAAACTGATTAAATTAAATTAAATGAAAAATATTGATTTCATAATTTATTTGATTTGATTTAGTTTAAAAAATAGAGTAAACCAAAAGTTTGATTTGATTTATGATTTGAATATTTTTTTTAATTTTTACATTTGTTTATTTTTCTACTTCAATTTTTTATTAATTTAGCTTTTAAAAAAATGACATTAAATGATAAGAAAAAAAAACAAAATTAATGCATGTAATTAAGAAATTATATAATGGAAAATGAAATATATATGGAGCCCAAAACACGAGTCATTGTCTGACCCTACCCTATCAAATTTGTGTTGAGAACGAGTGGTCCTTAGATAATCGCTCTTCTCGGTTAAGTTTGGTAGAATAATCAAATTCCTGGCCGTTGAAGTAAGAATCCCATAGCTATAGGTACAAGGGGATAACTAGACATGCCATGGTCCTGGCTATAGTATTATTTTTTTAATTGAAGTCAATTAAATATATTATCATATATTATAACAAACATATATATTGAATTTAATATTATTTAATGTTAAAAATAATAATTAACAAAAACTACATATTCATAATACTAATATATTAAACTTTATAATATTAATAATTTTTAATGGTGTTATTAAATATCAACTGTTCATTTTTTTTTATATATAAAATTTGTTTTTTCTTTTTATCTTTTTTTAATGTGTTATTGTTTTAATTAAATAATTAAAATATGATATCAAAACGAAAAAATGATTCATGCTATATTTCTAAAATTTTAAAATTTAGAATTAGGACTCAAACTATTTTTAGGTAAACGTACGATGTCAAATATCAACTGAATTTAACCTAATGACTTTATCCAATTACTAAATGATATAAAATAATTCAATATTAATTAAATATTAAATGGTTTATATTATTTATAATATGATAAACTCAAGTATGGTAGCTTGGAGTTTAATAATGAATGAGTTATATTATTAGGTGAAGATTATTGAAAAAACATGTCATGGTCCCTCCTAATATTATGTGTTCCACAAAATTTGTTGGTGAATTGTTAGTTTGTTGCTATAGTATCTAACTAAAAGTTGGTTCAATAAATTTCAGCAAATTTGAGCACTTAATTAATTAATGCACGCTCAATATTTTTTTTTTTATAAAGGATAAATTATATTAAAAATATTCAGAAAAATATAAAAAAGGAATTACAAGCTCTAGGTCAAAATTTTCAATACATCCTTTAACATAAACTTGAGTGAAAAAAAAATTTCAACACAACAAACATTACATAATCCCAAAATTACGAATAAAGAATATGGTAGAAAATTAAAATTTACAAAAAAAAAAAAAAAAAATTAGAAGAATGTGGATATATTCAGATATGAAAGATTAAGAAAATCGATCTAAATTCTGGACTTTTATTAAAATTTTGTGGCCAGACCACTCACCTAAACCTAAAAAAAAAGGGCTATGGAGTAGATACATGCTCATTGGAAAGATCTAGCCGAAGGATTATTATAGTTGAAGCTTTCACTCCTTCCAAACACAAAAATCTACCAACAAAGAAGTTAGAAACCATAAAAGACAAAATAAACTACTAAAATAAATTTAGAGATAAATAGCTGAGGAAAGAAAGATAGAAGAAAAGAGGAAAGAGGAATGACTACTGTGGGTTAAGAGATACAAACAACAGCCCAATAAAAAACCAGATCCGAGAGCTTTAGGCGAGATAGAGACAGTATTAAGGTAATTAAGGTAGGGCGGGGCGGGAATATATGAATCCTTTTCCTAGCTAGAGTGAGACCTTCTATTCTATGAAGTGTAATTCTTTATTTCTATTGGCAAAATCTTTAAAAGCTTTGAAATGCATAAAAATAATTTATTTCTTCACGAAATAATTAATATATTTAAATTACAAATATAATATCAATAATACAATAATATATTTATCTAATGATAGAATATTATTTTTATAATTAAATATTTTTTAAAATTCAAATCATAACATTTATACCGTACATAAAAGATTCAATGACATTTATTTATATGAATATATTGATGAAATTAATATTTTTTTTTTTAAATTAATTATTGATAGACGTGTTTAGTATATGTGTATATCATATGATTTTTAATATTAGATGAAAAAAATAATATAGATAGATAAAAATAATAATTAATATTTACATATTTATTGAGATTTTTTAACTATACATATTAATTTATTATTTATTGAGATTAAATAAACTTATTTAAAATATATATACAATGGCTTAGGAAAAACATTTAAACTGAAAAAAAATGAAATGATTTAAATTAATATTTAAAAAAATTAATTACATTTAAACAAATAAAAAAAAATATATGATTTAAATAAATATTTATAATAAAATCTACCTGATACTTTTTTATTATTTAAATTTGAATTTTATTATTTATTTTTAATACATATTATCATTTGAATTTGAATTTTATTATATAGTTTTTTAATTTTATTATAAATAAATTAAGCCTAAATATAATAGATCATAATTTAGATATCTCATATATATATATATATATATATATATATATATATATATATATAAGAAGATACCGGATATGAATTACTAATTAGTATGTGATAAATACTAATTATTAGTATAAACAATTACTAATTATAACTATAGAATAATTAGACAAATAATTATTAAATTAAAACTTATTACATCTTTATAAAATTAAAATTATCAAAACATCATCTTCACATCTTATAAAACTGAAGACTATTAGCAAACTATCAATTATCATTAATTATCAAATATATTTATATTATCTATTTATACTAATTAGATAATACTATATAATATCTAAATATTTTTCTAATTGTTCTAATTTGATATTATTATAAATAATATGAAAGAATTACATTCAAATATAATAATGTACATCATCTTATATATAAAATTTTAGTTTATTATGGTCTAACACTGTTGTCATTCAATTAGATAAATGCAGTCTCATGTTGTGGTATTCATTCATAATAACAACACCAATTGAAGAACTACCTTTTTTAGGGTGTTGGTGGTGTTTGGGGGGGGGGGGGGGGGGGGGGGGGGGCCCCAAACAAAACAAACAAAACAAAATATTTGATGGTGAGAA
>CANXYC011744255.1:0-18671 GCA_948193065.1 Aleurites moluccanus
ATATGATATATGAATTTGAGATGATATGTATATGCAATATTATATGAATGGAAATATTGAAGTGCATTTTGAGTTGCAATTGATCAATGGAGGATATAAGGGGATGTAAGTTATATTGGGAGTGCATTTTTATATGTTTTGCGGATAGCTTAAGTTAGAGTTACAAAGGAAACTCTGTCAGTTTTTCTGCAAGAATGTTTGATAATATGATATTTTAAAAAAAAAATTATCAAATATTTTAAAAAAAAAATTATCACCTAAAATGTATCAAAAGTTAAGTAATGAATATAAAAGTAAAAGCATGGGTTCTTCGAGGTACTGGTGGCTTAGGCATTACCTGTATCATAGAACTGTCATAGTCGAAAGTTAGGCTATGACAATCACAAAGTTATTTGATGAAGATTCAGATAATTAAAGACAGTTCTATAAAAAATAAATTAATCCTCTAGAGTTATCTTGGCCTAGGAGTTGGGTTCTTCAAGAACAAACAGAGACATCATGGTCGATAGGTTCCTCTCAAATCACACAAAGAGGTAGAAATATCACCTTGAACCTAGATGAACCGATGAGAACATCCTCCTAGGAGATCATATCATATCCCTCGATTACCTATAAGTAATTCTACTTCATCAGAAATTAGAGAAAAAGTTCCTAGGATACCAGTCCAAGAGGAAGATACATAATCATTTTTTGAAGGTAGAACTATTATAGGATACATGACTATTAGCTTACCTGTATAGGAAGATGAAAAAATTCGAGAAAATGTAAGGATGGTTAAGCATCTAACACTAGTTCCTGAGGTTGTAAAAGAAATACAAAAAATTTCTCACCAACGGTCAATTCCTTTCAAGGAAGTTTGGAAGATGGTATGTCCTGATACCATGGCATCATCAAAGATTTTTAGTACCGAAAAATCAGGTTTGAGTACATACATTTCTTTAACATTTAAATTTTCTAGATATTATAATTACTCTTTGGATGCATTAGTTGACACAGGTGAAATGATCACTAGTGCTAGACCCAATGCACTCCCTGATGAATGCTGAAAACCATTGACCCAGCCTATGGTGCTACGTATGGCAGGTGGAGAAGTGAACTTGGTAACACAATTTATAAAACAAGTTCCTGTGTTAAGACCCAGTTACTCGAACCGCGACGGTCCTAGGGCATGGGAGATGCCAATGGCGACCGGTATCCGTAGAACACAGTATCACATGCATAATCTATAAACCATAATATAATATCCATTTTAATTAATTACCATTCAATCCGTTATTCTGTAGTTCATTCAATTAGTTACTAAAATTGGCTATATCAATCATATATCATATCACATAAGCATTATAAAACTCATATATACCATCAAGTATCATATACACATGTTCATCTCCTAGCTAACCCATACATACCCCATGGAGTAGCTAGATAATGAACATAAAAAATAATACAGAAATATCAGAAATATATAGCAGATGACTGTAGCAGAAATCCTCGGAAGATGAAATGATAGGATTCTGCAGCCTACTCCTCTCTTGAAATGGTAAACAATGAAAATGGTGAGTATAGATGATACTCAGTGAATATACATGTATCAATAATAAATAGTAGGCATCAATAAAGCAATGGTATCAATAGGACAATTAACAATATATAGAATCCATATCAGGGTACAATATAGCCAAAGAGTGCAATATAGGCTCGTTATCATATGGAAAGACAGATAAATAGATGGACTGCATGAAAAGAAATCATACAATCTCCAGTAATCCATATTTATATGGACTATATAGGTCTCAAGTAATCCGTATCAGTAAGCATAAGGCTGATCAGACCCTATGGCCAGGACCATAGCCCCTCTTAGTTAGGGCATTAATAATACAATGTGCACATCGCCAATAGTATTTTCCCACTACCCTGTTGGGTCAGTAGCTCTACCAAAACCATATAAGGGTCAATATAACAAGGGATACCATAAGCAACAATGGCATCTAGCAATCAATCAGTCCAATATCAATCAGATCAATTTCAGTCAATTCAGTTATCAATAAAAGCAATGGCAATGCTATAGATAGTATACAATCAATGATCAATGGTTTGGCAACAAAGGAAAGTCATGGAACAAAAGTTGGTTAGGTGGCAGAAAATGGAAGGTCAATTGGCATGCCAACGTCGCTGGCGACAATGGCATTAAAATGGTAGGCCTATAGAATACAAACCAATAGGCCAATGGCAAATGAACTAGGCATTTCAACAAACACATAGTAGGCATACAATGGCAAGCCAATAGGTTAGGTTTAGGTGCAAACTTGACTTGTCCAATTCAATCAACACAAAGTCACATTGTCAACAAAGGTATAGGCATTCAAGAAACACAATTAAACAATGTCAAAATGGATCAAATTGGCTAAGGAATATCAAAGAAAATCAAGCAAAAACATAGGCAATGAATAGTAATAAGTGGTTCAGCCAAATGAGGGTTTTTGCCATAAGTTTCCAATCAACAATTCAATCATTTAGACATGTTTTAGGATGCAATATAGACTCACCTAAGCTTCCAAATCACTTTGAACAAGCCAATTCCAAGCCAATTCACCAAATGAGCTATATAGAACACTTTGATCCCAATTTCAATTCTACATCAAATAAACCATCAATTAGTTGCCTAATCACATCCAATTGACTAATTCTAACATCAATTAACATAAATGAACACTAAATCATCAACTCATTTCTTACAAGTTCAATTTAACCAACCAAATTAGGGATTTCAATAAATTTGCATCAATTGATGCAAATTAACACCAAACCCATTCAATTCAATCTAAATAACATCTAAATAGTCAATTAAACTCAACAAACTAATTGATTACCTAAAAATGGGTTCCTAGCCGAAATGCCTTGGACGAAAATTCCTTGTTTCCTTTAAGCTTTGAAGCAAATTGATGGGAGATATAGGTAGAAGCAAGCAAAAACTCAACTTTTCTATTAATTTTCTAAGGATTTTGGTGAAGAAATGAAGAAGGAATGGAGCTAGGTGGTTCGACCATGCATAAGGAAGAAGAAGAAAAATGAGTTCAAATGGCTAAGTAAGAATAAATAGAAAAATCTATATGGTATATTACAACTTAATCCCCGAACTTTCATTAGTTTCACTTTTAGTCTAAAATTTTCTGTAATTTATTCTGTCAATTCTGTTTGGAATTAGAATTCAAAGTGGGGGAATCAATAAGCTTATTTTAATTTATAATTATTTATAAAAATGGTTCTGGAGTCATTCTATAACCCCGACCGATCAATTTTCATCATTCACCTTTAACTTCCTTAAATTTACCATTTTGCCATTATTTACTTTTTCAGTATTCCTAAATGATTTTCACTTCTTTCTTTTTATCAAAATTACACATAAATTATGGTGATCTTTTACCCTTAAGTCAACTTCAAAAATTCTTCTGTTGACCGGATAGCTCATTTCTCAACAATGTTCCCGACACTGCTGCTTTCCAGAAAAGTATCAAGTTCGCTTTCTAACTGTGTCTCTAAAATTATTTCCCATAATGTCAAGACTAATGAACCACAAACTAAGAATTAATTCATGCATAAGAGTTAGGAATTTATAGGATATTATATTTTACCCCTACAAATAAATTCGTCCACGAATTTAAATAAAACATACCTCACTACTGGAATAGGGATGGATATCTGCTTCTCATCTCCTGCTCGCTCTCCCAAGTGCACTCCTCTATGGAATGATTCCTCCAAAGCACTTTAACCATCAGGATCTCCTTATTCCATAGCTGTCTGATCTGTTGATCAATAATCTCCACTAAAATCTCCTCATAAGACAGATCATCACTGACATCCACATCCTGAACCTCCAAAATATGCGATGGATTGGACACATACTTCCGTAGCATCGATATATGGAAAACTGGATGCACTTAGCTCATACTAGGTGGAAAAGCCAATCTATAGGCCACATTACCAATCTTTTCAAGTATTTCAAATGGGCCTATAAATCGTGTTGATAACTTACCCCTCTTCCCAAATCTCATAACATCCCTTATCGGTAAGACTTTAAGGAAGACATGATCACCAACTACAAATGTATATCCTTTCTCTTCGAATCAGCATAACTCTTCTGCCTACTGGAGGCATTCCTCATCCGATCTCTGATCATAGGAACCTTCTCCATAGTCTCTCTAATCAGCTCTAAACCCTCTAGCTACTTCTCTCCCGGCTCTACCCAACATATTGGAGATCTGTATTTTCTACCACATAGTGCTTCAAATGGAGCCATACCAATAGAAGAGTGATAGCTATTGTTGTAGGAGAACTCTATTAATGGCAGATAATAATCCCAGTTACCCTTGAAATCCAGAACACATAATTTCAACATATCCTCCAAAGTCTGGATTGTCCTCTCCGACTGTCCATCAGTCTACGGATGGAAAGCAGTACTGAACCATAACTGGGTACCCATAGCCTCCTGAAACTTCTGCCAAAATCGAGATGTGAATTGTGTACCCCTGTCTGATATAATCACCAAAGGAACTCTATGAAGACGCACAATCTTATTTACATACACCTGTGCATACTGAGCTGTCGTATAACTGGTCTTAACCTCCAGAAAATGAGCAGACTTTGTCAACCGGTCAACAATCACCCAAATAAAATCATAACCCCTCGAAGTCCGTGGTAGACCAACTATAAAGTCCATAGTCACCTGGTCCCATTTCCACTCTGGCAACTCAATCTCCTGAAGTAGCCCTAATGGCTTCTGATGCCTGAACTTAACCTGTTGACAGGCTAAGCATTTAGACACAAACTGAGCTACGTCTTTCTTCATCCATGGCCACTAATAAACATCCCTCATATCATGGTACATCTTAGAAATCCCTGGATGTATACTATATGCTGAGTAGTGAGCCTCTCTCATAATTCGATCCCGTAGCTCATCAACATCTGGTACATAAATACGCTTCCGACATCTCAGTACCCCATCCTCTACTGTGAACTCTGTCATCTTTCCACTTTGTACCTTTCCCTTGAGTTTCAGTAGATAAGGATCCCTATCCTGAGCCACTTTAATATCATCAATCAACAGTGACTTCACCCAAAATTTGGCTATCAGAGCCTGGTTCTGATCCTGGGATCCCAACTCCAACTCTACTCCCAAATCTGCCAACTTTCTCATATGTCTAATCAATGGCCTCCTGCCAATCACAATATGAGCTAAACTGCCCATCAATTTCCTGCTCAAAGCATCCACCACTAAATTGGCCTTCCCTGGGTGATAAAGAATCTTGTAGTCATAATCCTTAAGAAGTTCCACCGATCTGCGTTGCCTAAGATTCAAATCCTTCTACTGAAATATATACTGTAGACTCTTATGATCAGTATGTATCTCACATTTTGATCCATACAAATAATGTCTCCAAATCTTCAAGGCAAATATAACTGCTGCAATATCCAAATCATTAGTCAGATAATTTGCTTCATGCTTCTTTAACTAATGAGAAGCATAAGCAATTACCCTACCAATCTGCATCAGTACACATCCCAAACCAATCCGTGAAGCATCACAATACACTGTGAATTTCTCCCCCTTAATTGGTAATGCCAATTACTGGAGCACTAGTAAGGTAATACTTCATAGTCTGGAAGCTACGGTCACACTCATCCGTCCAGACATACTGCTCTTATTTCCTCATCAGTCTAGTCAATGGAGCTGTAATCCGAGAGAAATCCTTCACAAGCCTCTGATAATATCCAGCCATACCCAGAAAATTGCGCACCTCTGAAACACTGGTAAGCTGTGGCCAATTAGAAACTGCTTCGATCTTCTGAGGATTTACCTTAATCCCATCTTTACATATTACATGCCTAAGAAAGCACACTTCGGTTAACTAGAACTGGCACTTAGATAGCTTAGCATACAACCGATGCTTCAGAAGTGTCTGCAAAACAATCCTTAGATGCTCCCTATGATCCTCCTCACTTATGGAATAAATAAGTATGTCATCAATGAATACGATGATAAACTTATCTAAATATGACCTAAACACCCTATACATTAGATCCATGAAAGCCGCCGGTGCATTGGTCAACTCGAATGGTAACACCAAAAACTCGTAATGCCCATATCGGGTCCTAAAAGCAGTCTTGGGTATATCACCCTTATTAATATTCAACTGATGATACCCAGACCTCAGATCTATCTTTAAAAAATGGCTGGCACCCTGCAGCTGATAAACAAGTTATCGATCCGTGGCAATGGATACTTATTCTTTACTGTGACTTTGTTCAGCTGTCTGTAGTCTATACACATCCTCAATGAGCCATCTTTCTTTCTCACAAATAGTACCGGTGCACCCCAATGAGAACTATTAGGTCTGATAAACCCTCTATCTAATAGCTCCTGTAACTGTATCTTCAATTCTTTCAGTTCAGCTGGAGCCATTCTATATGGTGGAATAGATATAGGGTCTATGCTTGCATGCACCTCTATCTCAAACTCAATCTCCCTATCAGGGGGCAATCCTGGCAACTCCTCAGGAAATACATTAGGAAACTCCTGACTAATCGGTGTTTGATCCAATGATATAGAAGACTTTTGTACATCTATTACATGTGCCAAATAGGTTGAACAACCTTTCCCAATCATTCTCCTAGCCTGGATAGCAGAAATCAGGTTAACCTGGAACTCCCGAATATCACCCTGAAACTTAAACTTTGACTGCCCCTCAGGCTGAAATCTAACTCTCTTCCAATAACAGTCTATAACTGCCCAATGTCTTGTCAATTAGTCCATACCCAATATAACATCCAGCTCTAGCACAGGCAACTCAATCAAATCAGCACGCAAGATGTTATCATTAATCTCAATAATGCAATCAGGGTAGTAATAATCAACATCCATAGTATCACCTATAGGAGTAGCAATCATCAATGGCACATCTAATAATATCCTTTCCTTATTCAATTTGGGTGCAAAATGTGGTGACACAAAAGAGTGAGTAGCACCCGAATCGAATAAGGCATCAGCAATCTCATTTTGAATCAAGATGGTACCTGTAACCACGTTGTCGGATCTTTGGGCCTCCTTGGTATTGACAGCAAACACTCTGCCCTGGCCCCTACCAGCTGGAGCCTGACTACCACTGGGAGCCTGTCCTCCCCTATCTCTGCCTCTGGCTGTAGCCTCTCTACCCAGATTTTGACTCGCTTGTACCACTGGCTGTGAGACCGTGATAGATGGTTGCTGATCAACCCTCACTGGACAACTGTTAGCATAATGGCCCTGTTGGCCACACCTCAAACAAGCACCAGTTTGTCTCCAACATTCCCCTCCATGTCTCTGACCATAAAACCCACAAGTATGAATGTTGGGTGCCTGAGTAACTGGCCTCGAAGAACCTTGTGAGTAAGCAAGTGCTGACTGAACTGTTAGCAGTACCCTACTCTATAATCTCCTTCTCTGACTACTAGTTATAGATCTCTGCTCAAACCGAGGTATCGGCTCTACCTGCCTAGGATGGGAGCTGCTCTCCCCCTCCTAATATGTGTTCTGGGACCCCTTTTCCTCTTCTGGTCCCTTTTTGCCCTCTCAATCTTGTATTTCTCATCCATCTGTGTGGCTTTATCAATTACTATAGTCAAAGAAGTGAACTCTGTAGCCAATAAAGCATTATAGAGTGCAGCATTAAGGCCCCTCTGAAACCTACTAATCAGATCAGCCTCTGTAGGTACTATATGAGTAGTATATCTACTCAACTGAATAAACTCCTCCGCATACTCCTCTACTGATTTGTCCCCCTGCTCAAGTTGCTCAAATCTGATCAAATTACGAGTTTTCACCCCCTCTATAATGAACTCGTCAATCAAACCCTGCCTAAACTTTGCCCATGAAGGTGGGTGCTCACCGTAAAGCCTGGGCTCCATATGCCTCGAGAACCAAGTCCATGCCTTACCCTTAAGCAATAGTCCAACCAGCTCAACAACCCTCAACTCTGAACAAGGTAGTCTTCTCACTACCTTCTTCACCTCCTCCAAGAAATCAATAGGATCAATGCCTCTGTCTCCCCTAAACTCAGGTAAGTTTAGCTTCAGAAAGCTAAACATGGACACTCTACCCTCCTCAATCTCTCTCCGACCTCCCTGTACAGCTGGCTCCCTCTGAGCCTCCATTGTCTCCACAGGAGCCGGTGCTATAGGAAATGCCTCAAGTACTATTGGTGGAGGTACTACTGCTGGAGCGGGTGGTGGCTGTACCTGTTGTCTCTCCCATCTCATCTCAGCCATCTCCCTCTGTAACTCTAATAAACCCCGCGTCATCTTCACTCTATAGGGGTCATCGCCCCTCTCTGTATCCTCTGTAGTCCATTGGGATCGAGACAAACCCTCTGATACTGTAATCTCCCTAACCAGTGACTCATTAGAGGCAACCTCTGCCTCTCTGGTATCTCTAGCTCTGTCATCAGACATCTTTGTAATCTATCAGGAAAAGTGGAAACAATCTCAGAAAATAGCAAAAAGTCAAAAGAATAACATATAACAGACGATAACAGCAAAGGACGATAAAGGAAATCCTATGCTTCATGGTATATTTAATTCTACCCCATTCTGTACTTAGTCACTATTCCTCTGTAATCGGGTACCATTCATCTGTAACCTAGATTCACAGTTTGTAAACCTAGGATTCCAATGTCTGTAACCTAGAGCTCTGATAACACCTCTGTCACGAACCGATTTTCAGGACTGCGACGGTCCTAGGGCACGGGAGATGCAAATGGTGATTGGCACCTATAGAATTCAGTATCATATGCACAATCTATAAACCATAATATAATATTCATTTTAATTAATTACCATTCAATCTGTTATTCTGTAGTTCATTCTATGAGTTACTACAATTGGCTGTATCAATCATATATCATATCACATAAGCATCATAAAACTCATATATACCATCAAGTCTCATATACACATGTTCATCTCCTAGCTAACCCATACATACCCCATGGAGTAGCTAGATAATGAACATAAAAAATAATACAGAAATATCAGAAATATACAGTCGATGATGGTAGCAGAAATCCTCGGAAGATGAAATGACAGGATTCTGCAGCCTACTCCTCTCCTGAAATGGCAAACGATGAAAAGGGTGAGTATAGATGATACTCAGTGAATCTACATGCATCAATAATAAACAGTAGGCATCAATAAAGCAATGGTATCAATAGGACAGTTAATAGTATATAGAATCCATATCAGGGTACAGTATAGCCAAAGAGTGCAATATAGGCTCGGTATCATATAGAAAGACAGATAAAGGGATGGACTTCATGAAAAGAAATCATACAATCTCCAGTAATCCGTATTTATATGGACCATATAGGTCTCTAGTAATCCATATCAGTAAGCATAAGGCTGATCAGACCCTATGGCCAGGACCATAGCCCCTCCTAGCTAAGGCATCAATAATACAATGTGCACATCGCCGACAGTATTTCTCCACTACCCTGTCGGATCGGTAGCTCTGCCAAACTATATAAGGGTCAATATAACAAGGGATACCATAAGCAACAGTGGCATCTAGCAATCAATCAGTTCAATATCAATCAGATCAATTTCAATCAATTCAGTTATCAATAAAAGCAATAGCAATGCTATAGATAGTATATAATCAATGATCAATGGTTTGGCAACAAAGGAAAGTCATGGAACAAAAGTTTGTTCGGTGGCAAAAAATGGAAGGTCAATTGGCATGCCAACGTCGCTGGCAACAATGACATTCAAATGGTAGGCCTATGGAATACAAACCAATAGGCCAATGACAAATGAACTAGACATTTCAACAAACACATGGTAGGCATACAATGGCAAGCCAATAGGTTAGGTTTAGGTGCAAACTTGACTTGTCTAATTCAATCAACACAAAGTCACATTGTCAACAAAGGTATAGGAATTCAAGAAACAGAATTAAACAATGTCAAAATGGATCAAATTGGCTAAGGAATATCAAAGAAAATCAAGCAAAAACATAGGCAATGAATAGTAATAAGTGGTTCGACCAAATAAGGGTTTTTGCCATAAGTTTCTAATCAACAATTCAATCATTTAGGCATGTTTTAGGATGCAATATAGACTCACCTAAGCTTCCAAATCACTTTGAGCAAGCCAATTCCAAGCCAATTCACCAAATGAGCTATATAGAACACTTTGATTCCAATTTCAATTCTACATCAAATAAAGCATCAATTAGTTGCCTAATCACATCCAATTGACTAATTCTAATATCAATTAACATAAATGAACACTAAATCATCAACTCATTTCTTACAACTTCAATTTAACCAACCAAATTAGGGATTTCAATAAATTTGGATCAATTGATGCAAATTAACACCAAACCCATTTAATTAAACCTAAATAATATCTAAATAATCAATTAAACTCAACAAACTAATTGATTACCGCAAAATGGGTTCCTAGATGAAATGCCTTGGATGAAAATTCCTTGGGTTCCTTTAAGCTTTCAAGCAAATTGATGGGAGATATAGGTAGAAGCAAGCAAAAACTCAACTTTTCTATTAATTTTCTAAGGATTTTGGTGAACAAATGAAGAAGAAATGGAAGAAGAAGCGGAGCTAGGTGGTTTGGCCATGCATAAGGAAGAAAAAGAAGAAAAATGAGTTCAAATGGCTAAGTAAGAATAAATAGAAAAATCTATATTGCATATTACAACTTAATCCCCAAACTTTCATTAGTTTCACTTTTGGTCCAAAATCTTCTGTAATTTATTCTGTCAATTCTGTCTGGAATTAGAATTCAAAGTGTGAAATCAATAGGCTTATTTTAATTTATACTTATTTATAAAAATGGTTTTGGAGTCATTCTATAACCCCGACCGATCAATTTCTACTATTCACCTTTAACTTCCTTAAATTTACCATTTTGCCATTAGTTACTTTTTCAGTATTCCTAAATGATTTTCACTTCTTTCTTTTTACCAAAATTACACATAAATTATGGTGATCTTTTACCCCTAAGTCAACTTCAGAAATTTTTCTGTTAACCAGACAGCGCATTTCTCGGCAGTGTTCCAGACACCGCCGCTTTCAGGAAAAGTATCAAGTTCGTTTTCTAACTATGTGTCTAAAATTATTTCTCATCATTTCAAGACTAATGAACCAGAAACTGAGAATTAATTCATGCATAAGAGTTAGAAATTTATAGGGTATTACATCCTGTTATTATAAGTGGACAAAAGTTCACTATTGATAAGGTCCTGACATTCACTGATCTAGATGCAAATATCATTTTAGGAAATACTTTTCTAAAAGGGCAAAAAGAAAATTGACCCTTTGTACAGGACGATAATTACATCTCAATTGGAGGTATAAAAATCACATTTCTGACAAATCCTAAAAATAAGTTAAAATTTAGTTTTTATCCAGTTAAAATATCAGAGTTTTGTGGATCTGTGCCATGTGAACAAGAATTTAGAGTGCAAGTGCAGCGTGGTGAAACTTGGCTAGATTGTTTATTTGATCAAGCGTCAGAGGTTACCTCTTGGTACGAAGAATTGTGTTTTAAAGTACAAGGTGTGATAGAAAAACCTATTACATGACCCTTGCTGAAAGGAAATAAGTGAAATAAGTTTCATATAAAATTAGCTGATAATTTTAGTGAATATTCGCTAAAGTTATGGGTGTTAAATGGCATAACTGCTAAATTAGAGCTGAAAATCCCAGCACTATCATCAGAACCAGAAATATAACATATACCAATGAGATGATAGGGAAATTTGACAAGTAGATTCTTAAATTGCTCAAAAAAAGTTTGATTAGGGATAGTAATAGCCCACATTCTAGTCCAGCCTTTATGGTAATAAACCATGTAGAGTAGGTGCGGAGAAAAGTACGAATGATTATAGACTATCGTCAGGTAAATAAAGCAATAAAGGATAATAGTTATAAGATCCCTATAGCAAGAGATGTCATAGATAGGGTAAGTCTTAAACAACCTTCTATCTTTTCTAAATTTGATCTAAAAGGTGGTTATTGGTAGGTAAAGATGGAATAAGACTCTGTAGCCCTTACAGCCTTTAATGCACCTCAAGGGATTTATGAATAGTTGTAATGCCATTCGGCTTGAAAAAGTGTTCCAGGCGTGCTTCAACACAAAATGGACAATGCCTTTAAAGTATTAAAAATAATTTGTGTGGTTTATATAGATGATATGCTAGTTTTTAGTAATGATGAAAAAAAACATATGAGTCACCTTGAACAAGTGACTGATATCTTCAAATATGAAGGTATAATTCTATCTGAAAGAAAGATAGAATGGTTTAAGGAAAATATAAATTTTTTAGGAACGAAAATTGAAATTGGAAAAATTAGGCTACAAAGCTATATTTCTGAAAAACTTATTAACTTTCCTGATGAACTATAAGATAGGAAGCAAGTATAAAGATTCTGCGAACTTGCTAATTATGTTAGACAGTTCATAAAAAATCTTTCCAAATACCTAGGAAGAATATCAAAGAAAATATTTGATAAAGTTCATTGGTTTTGGGATGATGAGGACACTCAGGCTATCATACAGGTAAAAGATAAAATGAAAAACTTGCCTTGTCTTAATATAACATTAGATGCAAATGAGTTAGTCCTAGAGGCAGATGCTTTAGAAAAATCATGGGGAACCGTATTAAAAATCAAAGGTAGAAAACTAGAACGAATCTATGAGTATTGGTCTGGAACCTTTAAATGATCAGAAATTAATTATCCAATTCATGAAAATGAAGTCTTAGCAGTAAAAAATAGTATAAAAGCCTTTTACATCTTCCTGGCTCCTAAGAGGTTCTTAATTAGAACAAATTCAACCTATGTAAAAGGATTTATGAATCTGAATCTTAAAGAGGCTAGACAGACTAGACTTTTAAGATTGCAAGAATGGTTTAGCTATTATAGGTTTGATATTGAATATATTCTTTTTGATAAAAATATAATAGCTGATTATCTTTCTCGTGAATTATCTAATTTTGCAGATGGATCCTACTGCAAAAAAATAAGATATGTTGGATCTGCAATAAAGAGGGTCATACTCGAAAATAATGCATGAATAAAGTTGAGAAAGGAAGTAAAGACTCCAAGAGCAATGGCTCTAGCTCCTCAAGAATGAAAAGAAAAATTATAGCATCGAAAGATGTTATGTACTGGATATGTAAATCTCAATGACATATCTCTATAGAATGTCCTAAGAAGAAGCAAGTAAGTTTGAAAGAATTGGTTAGTCCAAAAAAGGCTAACGAAAAGCCAAAGGAGAAATCCTTGGTTCAAAAGAATGAAGAGAAAATGTCTAGCTCCAAAAGCACGAGTCTCTAAAGACTTTTAGGAAAAAGCAACAAAAAAACTCGGCCTTATTTCTGAACAGATAAAAAGATTCAGAGAAGAACTTCATCAAAAGGATGAAGGTGAAATGGCCGCTATGGGAAGGCCGCAATGCCCAACTCCTTAACAGGAGGGTAGCCATGATGGCTTAAAGAAAGCTGGTGGAAGTGCCGATGAACCTTCAGTGGTTCCAAACCAAAAGGCTAGTGGAAGTGCCAAGGAATCTCGAGTTCTAAACCAAGAGGCTTCTAAAAGTGCCAATGAATCTTTATCGATTCCAAATCAACAGGCTAGTGAATGTGTCAGTGAATATTTAAAAGTTCCAAATCAAACTCATTTATAGGAGGAGAGTTATAAAAACTCTGGTGATGTGTTAGATCACAAACACAAGGCTAGTGGAAAGGCCAGTGAATCTTCACATATTCCAAACCAAACTCGTGAAGAGGATAAAGCTGATAAAAGCTTTGAGGATGACAATCTTGATTGTGATGAATTAAATTTGGATATTGTTTTTGGAACATCTGAATTCAAAAAACATGTAATCCAACAATCTCTTATTGAAATCACAATGAAAGAATATGAAGACATTCATGAAGATCATGAGGGTAGATAACCCTAAGGCTTCAAACATCTGCAAGGATGAAAATGCCTGGTACTTCATAAGTACGATTATGGTCTTTCAAAAGATGAATCTATGTTGTGTTCTGGATTGCATGGAGGATTAGCCAAAAGAAACTTCTAGCAACTACAACACTTTATAGATGAAGTTGTTTCATATATTTCATATTTAGAAAAATAGCTTGAAATCTGCAAAAAGGATGAAGAAGATTTCCTTCAGTTAGTAATGGAAAGGGATAAACTTCTTGATGAAATGAGTTCATACACCCCGCTAGAAGTGGCTTATACTAGAAAGATTAAAAAGGTGGACTCGATAGATCATTCTCTCAAAGAATGTTCTATGTTACATCCATACATCCATTGGTAAGGATATGGAGGTCTAAATCTGAGAATTTCCTCATAAATGGAAAAAAATAGTCTTCGCTACACAGATGCAGGACTGACAAAAATTATCGAGATCAATAGAAACGATAATAATCTGTATAAATCACTTCCAATTTTTATGCAAGAATCCTTAGAGTTCTTGAGTTCAAGAATAATTACCAGTTATATTATTAGCACAATTATGGATTGTGGTGAGGATGGAACTGTTCATTATCCTTATCAAATTTGGGATCTTCGTTCTATTATAGCTAAGGAATTTGTTGATCCACAGAAGGTTAATAATCAAAACTTAAATTTTTATTTTAATATGTATAAAGAAAACAAGATAGTTACCCAAGTTGTGAGAATTGAAAATTTCAAAGCTAGCTGAGAGGAGGTAATCTATGCAAGCAATTATGTCCTTTTGAGAGATGGTAAAGTATTTAATACTATCTGGTCCCAATATACTCCCATTACAAGAGTGTTGTCCATGATTAAAGGACGAGCAGAAACACAAAAAATGTTTATGAGACTAGTGGATTTAGATCAAAGTCTGGATTTCCAACCTAAAACCATGACGTCATCCTTAGCATGATAAACGAGGAATTGCTTTTCAGAAGTTGCTGTAGATATCAAAGCATTGTCGGCCAAAGTAGCTTTAAAATTTGTAGTCCTAATGAAAAGAACTTATCTCCAGATAAGGAATCCTTAGCTGTAAAATTAAAGTAGTCCTTGTCTTTTATTTAATTATTGTATTGAATATAGTTGGAAAACAGTATCAGAGGCACTAGCTATCCATTTATATTTGTAGTTTTGTAAAGCTGGCATATTATTCTAGCTACCTATCTTAATTATTGTACTATGTTAATTTATTTTACTTTTGAGCTGGCATACTATTCCAGCTACCTATCTTAATTATTGTACTATGTTAATTATTTTACTTTTGAGATGGCAAACAGTAATACAGACACCAGCTTCGTTTGTAAAAAGTCTATATATACCTCTTTAACTTATTAAAGGAGGGGATTGAAATAAAATATAGAGTTTCTTTAAGAAAAATCTTTTTCAAGTCTGTCTTTATTTGTATGATAATTTTGCTTCTATATACCTTTCATCCTTCAAAACATTCTGATATCCAGGAGTATTGCAATAAGACCTAACCAAGTAAGGGCAGTAAGTCATATCCTCTATACCTCTCTAAAGGTATTGCTAGTGACATGCTTGGAAGAATGGCTGAAGTTGTTGCGGAAGCTTAGTGGACCCTATTTACAAAGGTATATATTTCATAAATGTTTTAAATTTATGTTTAAATGTTTATGTCTTCCAACTGATCAGCTAATAGAAATTGGCTTAGAGTTCTAGCTTTAACTTAAGCTAGGAGGGAATAGTTGAGTGTCAGTCTTAGACTACAGGATCCTTTCCTTGCTTTATATGAACAAAGAATAAGATAATTACCTGTTGCTATAGAAAAGATTGAAAGACTTGAGAGACCTAACAAAGAAGACATTGAACTTAAAAATTTTCTAGACTAAGAACTTGAATTTAATAAATTTCATTTTCTAGAAAGGCTTAGTGCTTTTGCAAGATTATTGGATAATCAGTAATTCTTCAGGTTGTTCTTATCCTAATTGTCATCACCTAGATCACTGTGTAGGCAAAGATCCAGTGATAGGATTATTAAATTTTATTATAGATCTTTTAGACACTCGAAATAAATCTATAGACAAACTATTTAAAAATTTAGAAGAGTTGACTCTTAGACAAAGTGAGTTAAAGAATTTTTTTTCCTCTAAAACAAAGGTCCTTTGGGTTTTGTTGCTATCTCTCGCTATAAGAATAAGTATGAGAAGATGAAAGAAATTAGAAATAAAAGAAAAACTCTTTGAAGATCTCTAGGAGTAGCTCTCTGTAATTTCATCTCTTAATATACTAATTAGAGAGAGAGCAGGCTCGCCTTGAATGGTATTAGAGCCAAGTTGTGAAGAAAAGAGTATTTTTGGATTTCTTTGAAAAAAAGAAAGGATTTTGGGGGTTAAAATAGAAATAACAATAATTCTAGGTAGTTAAGGACTGCCAGTGAAAGTAAATTGAATGTCTGAGGATTTTTGTGTTACATTTTAAAGATTAAAGACCATAATATACATTAGTCAATACTTCAAGGACTACCAGTGAAATTAACTCTTAGTCATGAGGAAAATGCTAGAAAGGTGCTAAAACTAAATTAATTAAGGAAAATAAAAAAAAATTGATGGGAACGTTCAACACTGTTGCAAGAAGTTCCAATACAAATAGGATTTGATTTAGATCATCTATGATGTATTTGGATTGTCACATCCCACTTTTGGAACATGACGGTCCTAGGTTATGGGAAAACTTAAAGTCACCAGAAATCAGTAGAACCCTTTAAACTTGATAATCATTAATCATTCATACATAAATTCATTCATTAATATTCAAATTCTATTTATTACTTATTACTTTTTCATAAATTTCGACAGAGTCCCCTTTGTATTTTTCATATTATTCCAAATCCAAAATCGGGTCTTTCAAAATTTACATAGCTTGCATAAAAATTTACACTCTCAATAATTTAACATCCTTATACCCTCAGCTTCACAATCATAATACAGTCATGGAAAACACTTCATACCATGTCACAATTTCATCTTAACATTATCGGTATCAGCATTACTTTTCTTGTCATTATCAGTATCACTACTATCAGTTATGCCATATTCATTTTTCCATCATTTATCTTTTTAACTTCAGTAGCATAAATTATATTCACAAATTAAACAAAACTATCTATTTTTTCCAAAATGTACCCCATGGAACTCTAAAGTATATACAATCCGACTCCATAAAAGAAAATTACATTGGACTCTTCGGACGTCTTAAGTGCAAAGGAAGGAAAATGACTTGGAATCTTGCTCCTAGTACTTCTTTCCTGAAAAAAAATATTTAGACAACCACAGATGAGTATTAATATACTCAATGAGCTAGTATACATCATTAAGCATGAAAATCAAGTAAATAATAATAAGATAAATCTATGAAAATTAAGCATCAATGAATGTGATGAATAGATATTAGTATATCAAATTTGCACATGGAAAGGATAGTAATTTGCACACTATATGCCTTTAGGCATAAAGAATGGGTAATAATAATAATATTAACAAATAACAATGAAGTAGGGATATAGTTTCAATGAAAAACAGTGTCAATAATTGTTGGTAAGTATCATATCAGTATGTGGAGGTGATAGATACAGGGCCATTAACAGTATATCAGTAACTGTGAATTACATAAGGCGGGCCAGACCTTACGACTAGGACAAATCCCTTTCTAGTTAGGGTAAATAGTATATAGATGTAACACTTCAGTTAAAGCTTAGAACCTAAACCATAAAGGGTAAACCTAAGAGATTTTTTCTTTGTTTGAAAGTTATGTATTATTGCACATTTATACTTGAATTGAATGTATATGCATGTTTTAGGAAGTATTATACGTATAAAAGTGGTTTAAGGCTGTTAGGAAGAAATCAGGAAAAATTGAATTTTTGGTGAAACTAAGGGCAAAATGATTATTTCACACCCCTTCGAGTTTTATGAAAATTAACATGATATTTGAAGGAAGAAAAGAATATTAGGATATGAAAATGATGGCATTATATTTATTTGAAATTTTGTTGGAGAATTAAACCCGGTAGAAAATAATTTCGAGCAAAACTGCTCGGATAAGTATCAAATTTGAACTAGAGGTAGTTTAGTCTTTTCCTTTGAAATATGGACTTATTTGGTGAATGCAAGCCTATGGTAACCATTTTAGTCAAACTAAATCAAACCATTTGATGAAAAGGTCAAAAATTAGATGGTTAGTAAGCTAGGTTTCACAATTTTTACTATAACTCAAAGCATAGGATAACTAAATTGATATTTAAGTTGATTTTTACAACCTCTTCATCTTCCTTAGCAATATCCCATTCAAATTTTTCTCTCCACCATTAGCAAGTTTCGGCCACCATTGTCCAACACCAAAGCTTGTTGTTTTCTTTCATTTCTTGATTGAAACTTGTTTATTCCATCATTCTAAACACAAATATAGCTTTAGATTTTAAGGAAAAACAAGAAAAAGTAAAGAATCAATGCTTGAAAGTTTTTGAAGAACTTTTGGTAAGTAAGTGATTTTACCATTCTTTTGATTTAAATATGTTCTTAAGATGTTCCTTGATGTTAATTAGTATCAAAAATATGTTTTGGTTGGAAGAAAAATCAAAAGTTGGAAGAAAACCCT
>CANXYC011744377.1:0-17383 GCA_948193065.1 Aleurites moluccanus
TTTAAGAGCAAGTAATGGCCAACACTGAATTCTGCTGCAGTCAAAGCAAAATTTCTGAAATTTCCAAACTTCTCATTAAAATTTAAAATTCTCCAAACAAATAAAATTGATAATTACACTACAAAATGGCAGATATTACAATTTCATATTTCCATTCTCTTCTTCTATGTACAAAGCCAACTAAATAAAAAAAAAAAAAAAATAAGACAAGAAATAGAGTTTTCTAGAATAGGAGATTTGTCACCTAATTAATTAATTAATTAATCATTTTTCCTATCAATTATTTCTTTTCCTTCACCCTTGCTTGGCCACCTTGGTTAATTTCTAGAATGAGTGGGTCTCACAACTTTGTTTAGTTACACTTTTGGCCCAAAAATTTTCTTATTTGTATTTCTTACTCCAAAACTTTCTGTAATTTATTCTATTTATGATGTTTAGATTCAACCTCAAGTGTGGGGAGTGAAATACCTTATTTTTAGTTGTTCCATCCTTTAAAAATAGTTTTGAGTCATTTCTGGATCCCAGATAGTGGATTTCTGAAATTGCCCCCAAAGTTGCCTTTATTTATAATTTTGTCATTACTCTTATTTTCAGTGTTTCAAAATATTTTTCAACTCTTTCTTTTCTCCATAATTTCATATAAAATGAACTTATTTAATCCCCCCAAGATTGGATCAAAAATTCTTAAATTAGCAGGACTGCTATTTTTCCAGTAGTGTTCTCGATACCGATGATTTCCGAAAAAGTATTTCAATTGCTTTCTAACTATGTTTCTAAAATTCTCTCCAATCATTTCAATATTTTTAAACCATAAACTAAGAATTAAATTATGTATTTAATATGGAGTTTCCTAGGGTATTACAAGCAATCAAAGAAGTAGGAAACACAACTCCAGTGGGAGGAGCACCTTGAGACTGACCCATCTGCCTCAGAACTCTAGTCCCCTAATATAATGAAGTCATAGAGATTACCAACGGGTATACCATCCTATACCTATAGCTCATAGTGATAAATGAGTCAATCCCATACTAGGAACAATGCCAAAGCAAATCTTTAAGGCCAAATTCTATAATCCAGGCAATCCACTTCTTTTTTTAGTCAAAGTGGATCAAGGTCCTCCACATCTGGTACTAAACAGCAGAATATGGCATCCTATCTGGGGGCCCACCACTAGAAGATGATCTCTAAGCCAAACTTGAAAGGAATAAGGGGTGATTGGAAAAATAAACCTAAATAAGAATAAGAAGAAAAAAGGAAGTATATAGTATTTTTTTTTTTGTACCTGTAGTATGAGTGGGCTAACATACCAGGGCCTTTCAACTTTATAGTTGCCACCTATACTATGCAAGGTCTCTGCTAAAATCAGACCAACAATAGTAGAGCCTCACACCATCTGAGCAATCAGCTCCACCACTCGGATATCTCCCCAGTCAGGTGAACTGAAGAATAGGCATCCAGAAGTCAAATATAAAACCAAAGCAGTCATCCTAAATTTTTGTCTCAGCCTGTCTCCTAGATCTTTTGGATACTTAAATTATGCCATGACTGCAATCAGATTAATCTGACCCTCCACCACCATAGAGCTGGCTAGCTCATAACTCAGCCCTAGAAGCCTCCTAAAAGAGTGAAAATAACCTACCCGGTATTCGAGATCAGCTAGAGCAGCAACTGGGTTGCTACTAAGGATGGCACTAAATTCCTGAAAAATAGGGCACATCTCTTCTATGCTATCCCCAACTCGGAAGACATGGTCCACAGGGTCCCAAAATCTCATACAGACCTTAAGAAATTCCCAGTCCACTTTCACACCTCTCAAGGTCAAAAAAGAATTGACCCAATACTTACCCAAATTAATTTTTTTTACTTTGTCCAGGTTCTTAGTCCACAAAAACATATGATGACTATAAAAGGGCTCCATTTTAAGTTGAAACAATGAAAAAAAAATGTGCATAATAGAGTGACAAAAATTTGAAGTGACTTTTTAAGAAGAAGGGGAGCCCCTTTTATAGAAAAAAAATGCTAAAAAATGGGTTAGGGCCAACTGGAATAGTATGGTGACACCACGACCTCCTCTGGCCTGTGGCAATGCCTCTTCATGTGTGGAAATTCGCAAAAATTTGATAGGGAATTTGAAAATTTAGGGTCCCAAGAGGAATTTTAAGAATTTTTAGGGCATTTTAGTGCATTTGATTTCATTCAGTTGCATTTTTAGATGTAAAATTACATAATATTTCATAGCATCGCATAACTTCCATAAGTTTGCATTCATTATATAGGAAGTCTAGTAGAAAAATCATAAAATTTCATGCATACATAATGCCATGCATATATAATGTCATCCATACATCATAATTTGAAAAAAAAAAAAAAGAACAGCAAAAGCAAGAACAATAAAAGGAAAAGCTCAGGCGAGCTACTAGTCTCTCCAGCGCCACCGACGAGGGTCCTCTGGTGGGCAAGATCGATCAACTTGAAACTCAAGATGGGTCAGCATGCCCACTAAAGCTTGCTCCATTCTACTCCTTATTCGGTAATTATGACGGGCCCACTCAATAGTAATTTATATAAATTAGATGACAAGATCAAAAATATTTTGCTAAGGATCATTTCCAAAAGCAAAATCAAGAGCTAAACATGAAGATACCTCGGGATTATCAGGAAAAACCGATGTCAAAGGATGGACCACATCCAAAACATGGTATATCTACATCTCACCAATGCCATCATTATAAGAAATATCCCCAGTAAGCCAATAGTTAGGACTGAAAGGGACCCTGTCAAAATTAGTCCAAATCTTGGGGTTGACACTGGGATCAGCTGAAGAAAGACCCACAGATGCACCCATACTATGTACTGGGGATAGGTCTAACAAAAGAAGGTCTCGTAGCATCGGATGGGTGCTCCAAACGCCTATATGGATCACCAATAGGGCCCATTAGACGGGTACAGCAAAATGTCATATAGTCATCCCGATGACTCACTTACAGATTAACTAGAAGACCATTATAAGCCTCGTTCGGTGCCCGAATGTCCATATCCCATCTCATGTCAATTGGCAGATGTTGTGGGACCATCCACCTACTAATACTTTGAACTCTAACTCTTTCTCCCAAATAGTACAGCTTGTGATGTGGAGAGCGAAGCAACAGTTGAGAACAAGCTAAGGTGGTGTATAGATCAAGCTCTTTAGGCATCAATTATATCCTGTTGACGTAAGGTTTCGGCTGAACCTACAAAAAATGAATGTTGTGAATAAAAAGTATGAAATATGAGCAAAAATAAAGTCAGAAAGTACCTAAATGGTATCAAAGCTATCGAAAAATGCTTGAATAGTCTTGAATTCATACAAATCTGAACTAGTCCAGTATTGTTTGTTCCACAAGATACCAACAGGGAATACATCTAGCCTAGGGCCACTAAGAGCAGGGGCAAGCATCGAAAAGTGTTCGTAAGCCCATACCTAATTCAAACATTCAAGCAAAAAGTCAAGTTGAAAGACTAAGCAAAAAATTCAAATAATAGGTGCAAAGCGTACCTCTCATATGAAGTAAGTCCCTCCATAAGAATTAAAAGCTCCCTGAGACAAACCAGATATCTCTTAATACATGGTGCTCAGAATAGCGCCAGCCCAATCATACTCACCCAGCAGAGTCAAGTCCATCAGACTCGACAATATATTCATATTAACAGTGTCTCCACGGGTATGGCTAAATGTGCATCCAACCAGAATCAACATCATTAGTCTGGCTATAACCTCAACATCAACTATCTCTTTTGTAAAAGGCTCCATCTTTTTTAAGTGAGCTTGAAGCCAAGTGCGGGGCATCGATATACGATCCTGAGGAGGATCCTGACCTATAAGCTGGACCAGCTCCTCAAGAGTAAAAGTGGTCCTCCAGTCTGAACAAAGATCTAGGTGACGAGTCCCGAAATAAAGACTAGTCGGCATAGACAGGTCAATAGGAGTAACTATCAGCTCTCTGCATAGAAAATAAAAAGTATTGGTGGTATCCCACCACTGCTCAGCTAGTGCCTTGATCAGGACTACATTGCTCTCATGGGATGTCTTGATTTTCAGAAAAGATGCAAAGCCAGTAGGCTTTAGTAAGGGCTTTACCAGGTTTTCGGATGACAAAGCATTTGCCAGATAAGCAAAATTCAACCTAGCAACTATGTTCCTAAGCATGGTTGTCTTTATGCATTTAATGAAAAAAAAAAAGAAAAAAAAAAGAAGAAAAAAAGTTGAAAAAATATACCTCAATCATGTCGTGCCAAGAGACATGTTATTATGGCTCCTGCAATATATTTTCAGGGTCTGGATTATCCTGCGGGGCCTCATAGCTATGATATCCCTTATCACTAGTAGCACTACCCAAAGTAGAAGCCATAAAAAAAGAAGGAAAAGCTTTTAGAGAGAGAAAGCTAGAGAGAAGGATGAGAGTGAAATATGTAATACCCTAAAAATATATATAACAAGTTTTAGTGAATAAAGTTCTCAGTATGTGGATTAAAATTATCAAAATGGCTAAGGATAATTTTAAAAACTCAGTTAGAGCGAAAACGAGAAAATTTTTCGAAAATCGTCGATACCGATATCGCTGCCGAAAAATAGCAGTACGGTCGACGGATGAATTCCTAATTTTGGCAAGAGGGTAAATGATTATATATATTTATGTGTGAATACAGTAAAAAGAAATATGAGAAAAATGTTTAAGAACACTGATAAAGTAAGCAATGGCAAAATCGTAAATAAAGAGAATTTTTAGTGAATAGTGAAAATTCGACAGTCTGAGTTTCAAAATGGCTCTGAAACTATTTTATTAAATAGTATTAATAAAAATAAAATGTTTGAATATTCACTTTGAATTCCAATTCCCGACGAAATTATGGAATGAATTATCGGGCGAAAAAGGACCAAAAGCAAATTTTGAAAAGTTGGAGGACCAAAAGTGTAATTTATTATTTTTGTCTTACTATATAAAGGTGCCTTAGAACAAATTTTTCTGCATTTCTCTTCTCGCATCCGTGAGCCATTTCCTTCCATTTCTAATTCAAATTTTCAATGATTGTGTGAAGAAAAGTTGTTGGAAACTTGAATTTAAAACCATACAAACATTATTCCATCAAAATTAACCATAGAAATTCAAGAAAAAATCAAGAACAAAGGAAGTGGAGAATTCATCCATTTGAGGTAATTTGAGTAAATTGTTCATTTGTTGGTTTTTATGGTTTAATTAGGTTAATTTGATGATAATAGGATTGGATAAATGGTTTAATTGTATCAATTGATACATTAAATAATTTTCCCCAATTTTCAAACCCTAATTCAAAGTTGTAAGATTTGATTTTATGCATATGAGTTAGGATGTGTAAATTAGCTATAGAATAAGTTAATTGGGTATTAATTGGTGTTTAATTGATGTTCGTATTGTTGTAGAAAATTCGATCGGAGAAAATCGTCAATTTTGGCCTATATCGAGAAATTAAGGATTTGGGTAGCAAATCGAGTTTTCTTGGCATTTTAGAGTGATAGGTGAGTCTTTTATGCATCAAATTACTTGCCTCAATTGCTAGAATGAAATTTGGAATCCATATGCAAAATGGCCATTTTGGCCGAACCTCATTTTGGGCAAATTGCCACATTTTTGTGCTTGGTTTTATCACAACCCAAACCAGAGAGTTGTGACGGTCCAAGGATACGGGATCCACCTGTGGCTACCGGTACCTTGATGAACCCCTAATACAAGTCAGCTTATACATGCAAGACAAGTTCTTATGCTCATAAACCTTATTCATACTAATAGTTCATATAACACACAAGTTCATTCATGTTAAGCCATCATATTTCATGCCAAATCTCATGCATATACATTTTAAATCCTGCAATATATATATATGCAATTTTTCTAGAAAATCTGGCAGAGTCTCCTCTAAATTTTTAACATGCCAAACCTACAATTTAACAATTAAACATCCCAAATATCATTTCTCAACTCAACTCTATCTCCACATCATCAAATCCATCCATATTAATTCACAATTCATAACATAAACCATCATCATTATCATACCTGCTTTAATACCAATCTGAGCAACTATATCATCATACACACATACATAAATATATACACATTAATATAAATACTTATACTTTGGATTATAGTACCATGGAGCTACTAGATTGAATTTAGATAAAAGATTGATTTATATTAATTACATATATTTGTCAAAATGTCCACCGCGAAGAAAGAGTAGCCTGTGGAACTCGGATCTCACCGTCACCTGAAAAGATTTAAAACTGTGGGGGTGAGTATAAAATACTTAGTAAGTAGTTATATACAAAAATGCATGAAAATCATATACCATTGAAGTTGAACCGGAACCTGAAAAGGTTAGGAGCAATAATAATACTGAACACAGGTGGTAACAAGTGATGAACAAATTTAACAATAAATATCAATAAGTCCGGTATAAGGGTAACAAGTGAAAAGCTATAAGTGCAACATATGAAATGTTCAAAGTATGGTGAACAATGATAATATGTAGAATGAGTCACGTCACATATGATATAACAGGTAAATAGGGCCAAATATGTCAAGTATGCACAATCGTGCTAACAAGTATATATATAGCACAATAACGCATAACTAGTAATTATGTAAGAGTGATCGGCTCTTAAGACTAGGGAATATATCTCCCCTCCCTAGCAAGGGTCAAATAAGATACCAGTGTGCACACAGTCGATGGAAAATCCCGCTACACCGTTGTAGTAGCCCTGTTATGATATCATATGCAAAAGTCTCATATAATGGGTATAGGTTTACAAATATAGCTCAGTTTTACATATAAAAGTTCATTTTTATGTTACAAGTATCATATAGGCATGCTGGCCAAAGTTAAGAAACGGGCCCACCGGGGCCCATTTTCGCTAGCGCAAATGGCATGTCAAATTATAGGTCCGTTTTAAGGTTTTTGGATAGTTTATGGTTCTCTATATTATTAACATATTTAGGCGGACTATTTGGTATCAATTTGAAGCTTAGACATAGGGGAAAGGATAGGGTCAGGTATCGGGTTAAAATACTTTCTAGGTTTCAAATTATATCAATCGGAAGTATAGGTCAGTTCGGAGGGTCATTTTAAGTGCCAATTGGACATCTCAAATCAAATTATGGTTTTTATGTTTCAAATCAATTTTAATGCATATGTTATGCCATATGATGTATGAATGCAATAATTGTATATAAAAACTTACTTCCAAAGCTTAGCCAAGGCACGTAGCTCCTAGCTAGCCCGAAGACCCCCTAATTGTCGCAGCGATTACCCAACTTGTCCCTTCCTTGGGAGGCTCGCCTAAATATATATATTCACTCCCAGTAAGACTTTAAATCATCACATATATACACAATACACATCAAATATATACATATACGAAACCAATGGTCATATTTCTTATCAAATGACAAATTTACCCTTTTGTACACATAGGCCATTCGGCCAAAACCTAACTTGGGCCACATATAATTAAACCTTATTTTCTTTGCACAACACATTAATTCACATACATATAAACATGTTAAAACAAGTTTGGCTTACGTTCATGCCTAGATTTCATGCCAAAGTATTTTGAACTTCATAGGTCATAAAGACCTAAACTAATATTAAACTCATTTCAAATGCACAAATTACTTCCTATTTACACCAATTTCCTATCATTTAAACATACTACCCACATTTAACAAGTTATACACATAAATCACCTTATAAACCCTAACCCTAGCTCAAGAGCAATTCGGCCAAAGTAGGGCTATGCCATCTAAGTTAAGTTTTTTTCCAATTCAACTTCATAATTCAACAATTAAACACATCAATTCAACAATTTCAAGCTCAATTACACATAATCTAATCAAATTTCTCATTTTGCCCTAAATAGGTTCGGTTTAAAGGGGTTTTTCCAATCCATTAATAATTCTTCCAATTATACTTAAAATTGAGCAATTCAAACTACCAATTAAATATTTAAATATTCAATTTTACCAAAACCAAGTCAATTCTTTATTTTCCCCAAGCTAGGGCATTCGGCCAAAAGGGTTCTCCTCCATTTGAGTTTCTTCTTCAATTTTAAGGATTCAATTTGTCAATTCAATATATCAATTTGAAATTTAAACACTCAATTGGAATAATAGGCAAGAATTTCTCACTCTAAAACCAAATCCCCTATTCGATTATAATGTCCCCTTCAACAATTGATATTCAACCTCAAATTAAACATTCAATTAACATCAATTCAACCCATTTAACAACAATTATAAAACCAATTTCTCCATTATATCACATTAACATTTTTTCCCTAATTTTAACCCATTCTATTCGGCCATAATGCATTTCTACCTATTTGATGCTTAATTCTTCAAATCAATCATCACGCTCAATATTTAAGTGTCAATTAATCATAAACAAATAAGAATTTTCAACTTACCTTAAAACTTCTAAGAATGGTTGAACCTTTAATCCCTCTAAACCTCTCACCAAATTAAGGATTTGAGCTTTGATTGATGAAATGGAAGTTATTTGGTGATGATTTTCACTCTAGCATAAAAACTTAACACCATAACATTATTTTTTCATCTTAGCAGAAGCAAAGAAGGAATTTTTTTTCTTTCTTTTTCTTTCTTGATTACGGATGCAAAGGAAGAAGATGAAGGTTGGTGGAGAAAAATGATTTTTTTTAATAGATAGTGGGATTTTTCCATCTAATCCTATGCATTCAATCTCATAAACTGCACTTTACAACCTACACATGCATCCCTTGGATTACAATGCACCAATACATTGCTTTATTGAATCAAGATGAGTGAAATTGTCATTTCAGTCCCTAAACCTATATTTTGCTTTAATTGAGTCCTTTTAAAATATCAATTAAATCCCTAAATTTTATTTCTTTTTTCAATTAAGTCCTACCATTTTTGTAACCCAATTTGACTATTTTATTTTATTATTTATTTTTTTTATTTTTTTTATACAAACAATCAATTAACAATCAAATACACATGTAAGTACATTAAAATAATTTCTAATAAATTAACAGAAATTTTCCAAAGGTGTTTAACTATACTAGGCCCAGTTATGACTTGGTGTTATAGGTTTTTGGACTTGTTTTCCATGCCTAATTGATGCCTTTTTGAAGATTATTGAGTTGTTTTTGTTGCCTATGGAATTGCTTCCATGTGTATGCTTATTGATAATTGGGGCAATGTCAATATTGCGCTGAAACCATGCCAAAAAATTCGTAGGCCAACCATTTGAATGCCACCGTCGCAAGCGATATTGGCATGCCAATTGCGTTAACTTTTTGGCCACAAATGACCAAAATATGTTTGTTCTTATGTTTGGTCCTTAGGCCTTTGGTCATCGATTAATCGATAATTATTGATATTTTATTGACTTTATGCTCATCCAATTGATTTTTTATGAGTTATTGATATTGTCGATGCCATTGTTTTGAAATGGTATCTATTGATGTGTTTATCGCTTCTATTGACTCTGAGGTGATTTGATAGAGCTGCCGTTCCAACAGGGCAGTGAGTTCATGTTGTCGGCCTTGTGCACATTGTATTGATTGATACCCTGTACTAGGAAAGGATGTCCTAGTCATAAGACCAGTACAGTCTTACGTTTATATATATATATATATATATATATATATATATATATATATATATATATATAGTGATTTGTGCTTAGCACATTTCTATACATTCCATGGCTCTATATTTGTCATTTTCATCTTGTCCATATGATATGTGCTTCATTGATATGATTGTTTACTTACAGTCATATTCTGTACTTGATTTTGTATTACAGACGTTCTGAGCAATTTGATTCAATTATGTCATTTGCTTATTACTTATTGATGTTCTATTATCCATTTTATTGGTCGATGCATATTACATTCAATGAGTATCATATATACTCACCCTCTCACTATTTACCCTCTCAGGTGTAGAGTAGGAGGCAGATATCTTAGTTCTTTTGTCTCTTTGTAGATTCTACAAATCTTGTGTCAGTGTAATATTATGAACACTGTATTATTTTGTATGTTCATATCCTAGCTGCTCCATAGGTTTTGTACGGTATAGTTAGAGTATGAACATATATGTATGGGAATATTAGAGATTATAAATGATATGATCGTAGTATTTACAGAAAGTGACAGAATGAATAGTATTTATGTGAGTGAATGGCTATACTTACTGTTATGTGATTAATGATGAGTAAAATATATTTCCGCTGCAATATTGTTATAGGATTGATGTGATTGTTGGGTTCTACGGGTGCCGGTCGCCTTGGCATCTCCCGCACCCTAGGACCTTCGCGATCCAAAAATGGGTCAGGGAGAGGTGGTATCATATCTCTGTGTTTACAAATAACAGAGCCTAGGTTATAGATGAATAGTAACTAAGTATAGTATGGGTAGAGTTAAGGGAAACCATGGAGCATAGGAATTCCTGTATCGTCTTTTGTTATATTCATCAAATATGTATAAGTATTTTGCGCTTTTGTAATATACTAAGTATGTGTTCTATTTTTCAAACAATTTTATAGAGATGTCTGACGACGGAGATGGAGGTACCAGAGAGGCAGAGGTAGCCTCTAATGAGTCCCTTGTCAGGGAGATTTATGTTTTTGAGGGACTGTTTAGATCCTGACGGTCTACAGGGGGTACTGAGAGGACTGATGACCCCTGGAGATATGAGATGATGAGGGGGATGATGGATCTGCATAGGGAGATAGCAGAGTTGAGGCGGGAAAGACAGAATGTACCACCACCTCAAATACCAGCAGTGTCACGACCCATTGCCGGATCGCGACGGTCGTAGGGTGCGGGAGATGCCGAGGCGACCGGCACCCGTAGAACCCATCAATCTCATACTATGCAATCACTCACAATATCGCAGCGGAAACATAACTATATCCATCATTGCAGCGGAAACCCATCATCAATCACATAACAGTATATATATCCATTTACTCATATAAACGCTATTCATTTAGTCACTCTATCATTCATTCTGTAATTTTCTGTAAATACTATAATAATATCATTAATAATCTCCAATATTTCCATACATACATATTTATATACTAACTATACCGTACAAAACCCATGGAGTAGCTAGGATATGAACATACAAAATAATACAGTTTTTATAATATTACACTGACATAAGATCTGCAGAATCCACAGAGAGACAAAAGAGCTGGGATATCTACCTCTTGCTCTGCACCTGAGAGGGTAAACAGTAAGAGGGTGAGTATATATAATACTCAGTGAATCTAATATTCATCGACTAATAACAGATAATGGAATATCAATAAGCAATAGGCAGATGAAAATAAATGGATCAATCTGCTCAGAAACTCTGAAATTATAGAATCAAATACAAAATATGACTGTAAACAAACAATCACATCAATAGAATCAATATCACATAAACAAGATGGAAATGACAGATATAGAGCCACGAAACGCATAGAAATGTGCCAAGCACAAATCACTATATATATATATATATATATATATATATATATATATATATATATAACATAAGACTGTACGGGTCTTATGACTAGGACATCCCTTCCTAGTACAGGGTATTAATCAATACAATGTGCACAAGGCCGACAGCATAAACTCACTACCCTGTCGGAACGGCAGCTCTGTTAAATCACCTCGGCGTCAATAGAAGCAATAATCACATCAATAGATGCCATTTCAAAACAATGTCATCGGCAATATCAATAATTCATTAGAATCAATTTAATGAGCATAAAGTCAATAAGACATCAATAATTATCGATTAAATGATGACCAAAGGTCTAACGACCAAAAATGGGAACAAACATATTTTTGTTCATTTGCGGCCAAAAAGTTGACGCAATTGGCATGCCATTGTCGCTGGCGACGGTGGCATTCAAATGGTTGGCCTACAGATTTTTCGACATGGTTTCGACGCAAAATTGACATTGCCCCAATTATTAATAAACATACACATGGAAGCAATTCCATAGGCAACAAAAGCAACTCAATAATCTTCAACAAACACATCAAGTTGGCATGGAAAACAAATCCAAAACCAATCACAAAATTATGCAAAAAGGCACAATTAGGGTTCGGCCAAATAGCCTTTTTCACAAATGGATTTCAAATGACATTTTATCAATTTAGGCACGACAATGGATGCATAAAAGACTCACCTATCACTCCAAATTACCTAGCAAACTCGATTTGCTACCGAATTCCTCAAATCCTCAGTTTAGGCCAAAATCAGCGATTTTCTCTGAATGAATTTTCTACAATGAAATGAACATCAATTAAACATCGATTAATACCCAATTGACTTATTCTAAAGCTAATTTACATATCCTAATCCATATACTCAAAATCCAAACTCATAACTTCAATTTTAGGTTAGAAAATTGGGAAAAATTGTTTAATGCATCAATTGATGCAATTAAACCATTTACCCAATCCTTTTATCATCAAAACAACCTAATTAAACCATAAAACCAAACAAATAAACAATTTATACATTTTACCTCAAAATGGTTGAAATCCTTTTGAAGAAATTCTTCAATTTCCTTGCATTCCTATGGCTAATTTTGATAGATAAATGTTTATATGGTTTTAGAATCAAGTTTCCAACAACTTTTCTTCACAAATTTAAAGCAAAAATCAATTGGAATGGAGAAGAGAAGCTCACGGCAAGAAGAAGAAAATGGGTAGAAAATTGTTCAAATTTTTGCTTATATAATAAGACAAAATAGGCAAATTACACTTTGGTCCTCTAATTTTCTAAAATTTGCTTTTGGTCCTTGTTCTCTCGGTAATTCATTCTAATAATTTTGTCGAGAATTGAAATTCAAAGTGAACATTCAAACATCATATTTTTATTAATATTAATTAATAAAAATGGTTTCAGAGTCGTTCTGAAACTTAAACTGTCGAAATTCACTATTCACTGAAAGTATCATTTATTTACGATTTTGCCATCGCTTACTTTATCAGTTTTCTTAAACATTTTATCATATTTATTTTTACTGTATTCACACATAAATATACATAATCATATACCCTTTTGCCAAAATCAGAAATTCATCTGTTGACCGTACTGCTATTTTACGACAGCGATATCAGTACCGACAATTTTTGAAAAATTTTCTCTTTTTCGCACTAACTGAGTTTTTAAAATTATTCTTAGCCATTTCGATAATTTTAATCCACATACTAAGAACTTATTTCACAAAAACTTGTTATACATATTTTTAGGGTATTACAAGCAGCAGTGCCACCCCCTATTGCACATGCTGTAGTACCAGATGCTCCAGCTCCTGTACAGCCAGCTGTGGTTCTTGGAGAGCCAGTTGTGTAGGGAGCTCACCGAGTTATTGATGAGGGCGGAGTGTCTATGTTTAACTTTCTGAAGCTAAACCTGCCTAAGTTTAGGGGCGATAGAGGCAGTGATCCAGTAGATTTTATGGAGGAGGTTGAGAAGGTAGTTAGGAGACTACCTTGTTCTGATCTTAGAGTTGTAGAGTCAGTTGGGTTACTATTAAAAGGGAAGGCATTGGCTTGGTTTTCGAGGAGGATGGAGCCCGGACTGTATGGTGGGTATCCACCCTCATGGGCTGAGTTTCGTCAGGGGTTGATTGATGAGTTTATTACAGAGGGAATGAAGCCCCGAAACTTGATTCAGTTTGAGCAATTAGAGTAGGGGGACAGGTCTATAGAGGAGTATGTAGAGGAGTTCATTAGACTGAGTAGATATGCTACTCACATTGTTCCTACTGAGGCTGATCTTATCAGCAGGTTCAGGAGAGGATTACATGCTTCACTTCATAATGCTCTATTGACTACGGAATTCACATCTCTGATGACAGTTATCGACAAAGCTACTTAGATGGAAGAGAAGTATAGATCTGAGAAAGAGAAGAAGGATCGAAAGAGAAAAAAGGGACCAGGATCCTAGAGTAGGCTAGGAGAAAGTAGCTCCCAGCCTAGATTGATTGAGCCAGTGCCTCGATTTGATCAGGGACCTCCATCTGGTAGTCAGAGAAGGAGGGTTCAGAGTAGGGGACCATCAGTGCAGTCTGCACCTGTATATTCACAGGGTTCTTCTAGACCTATTACTCAGATGCCTAGTGTACCCATTTGTAATTTTTGTGGCAGAAGGCATGGAGGGGAGTGTTGTAGACAGTCAGGTGCTTGCCTGAGGTGTGGGCAATATGGTCATTATATTAGCAGATGTCCCTTATGGGATGATTAACAGCCATCTGCTGCAAAGTCTTAGCCTTCAGTATGAATGAGTCAGAATGTGGCTCAAGAGGCTCATGGTAGGGGCAGAGGCAGAGGTCAGGCATCTAGTAGTAGTCAGGCCTTAGCAGGTAGAGGCCAGGGAAGAGTTTTTGTTGTTAACACCCAGAAGACACAGAGATCTGATAATGCAGATATAGGTATGATTTTAATACAGAATGATATAACAAATGCATTATTTGACTCCAGTGTCATACATTCTTTTGTTTGCATCACAGTTAAATAGAGAAAGATAACTATTGAATGTGTCCTTAGAGATAACTATGGCTATGACAGAAAGTATAAAAGAACGAATTATTATTGTCATTCGAGATGTGTTATTGAAGTTGATAATAACCTTTTTATGTGCCAACGTGATAAAGTTGCCTGGTTGCAACTTAATGTAATGCTTGGTATGAATTGGTTAACTGCATATTGAGCAGTTATTGATTGTTATGAGAAGAAAGTCAAATCCCGATTGCTAGAATTTGGGTTCCAAAATGATAAGTATGAATCTAGAATTAGTTTCAATTTTGTTATTCAACTAGAAAGATGATAAAGTAAGATTGTACAACATATCTAGCTAAGGTCCGAGAGTTCTTTGATATCTTTCTGAGCAGTTGCAAGGCACTTTTCAAAGATTGATTGGATAGTTAAAAGTTAAGAAAGAAAATGTACCCAGGACTATTTTAGAACCAGACTCTGATAGCCCAATGTCGGGCTAAGCCATTGTAAATTGATAATATTAAAGTGACCCAAGATCGGGATCCATATTTTATGAAGTTAAAGAAAGATGCTCAAACAGGTTAAAGCATTAGAGTTCAGAGATGATGATAGTATTATGAAATGTAGTAAACGGTTATGTGTGTCCAATGTTGACAGACTCATAGAATAGATTTTAAGAGAGGATATTTGTTATGGAGTTCAAAGATAAGTGAGACCATATAAAGTTTTAAAAAGGATTGTAAGAGTAGCATAAAGTTTGGCTCTTCCTTTAGGTATGAGCCATGTTATTTGGTATGCCATATCTGAATGCTATGGAATTATGTGCCAAAACTGTTATACATATTGAAAAGGTAGAATATTGAAGTTAATGAAGAAATGTTATAGAGTTATAAAAAGTGTAAATTGTCAAGTTCAACAATTTCGAAATAAAGAAATTTCAATGGTAAGAGTATTATGAAGGAATCAGCATATAGAAACAATTGTTCAAGGGAGAGTGAATAGGATATGAAAGTCAAGTATCTGTTATTGTTCCAATATAGAGATACATGTTTATTTGAAATTCGATGACGAATTTTTTTGATGAAAGGTATAATGTAATACCCTAAAAATATGCATAACAAGTTTTAGTCAATAAAGTTCTCAGTATGTGGATTAAAATTATCAAAATGGCTAAGAATAATTTTAAAAACTCAGTTAGAGCGAAAATGAGAAAATTTTTTGGAAATCATCGGTACCAATATCACTGCCGAAAAATAGTAGTACGGTCAACGGATGAATTTTTGATTTTGGTAAGAGGGTAAATGATTATGTATATTCATGTGTGAATACAGTAAAAATAAATATGAGAAAAATGTTTAAGAACACTGATAAAGTAAGCAATGGCAAAATCGTAAATAAATGGAATTTTTGGTGAATAGTGAAAATCCGGCAGTGTAAGTTTCAGAACGGCTCTGAAACTATTTTATTAAATAGTATTACTAAAAATAAGATGTTTGAATATTCACTTTGAATTCCAATTCCCGACAGAATTATCGGAATGAATTACCGAGCGAAAAAGGACCAAAAGCAAATTTTGGAAAGTAGGACGACCAAAAATTTAATTTGCCATTTTTGTCTTACTATATAAAGGTGCCTTAGAAAAAAAAATTCTGCATTTCTTTCTCCCATCCGTGAGCCATTTCCTTCCATTTCTAATTCAAATTTTCAATGATTTTGTGAAGAAAAGTTGTTGGAAACTTGAATTTAAAACGATACAAACATTATTCCATCAAAATTAACCATAGAAATTCAAGAAAAATCAAGAACAAAGGAAGTGGAGAATTTGGCCATTTGAGGAAATTTGAGTAAGTTGTTCATTTGTTGGTTTTTATGGTTTAATTAGGTTAATTTGATGGTAATAGGATTGAGGACCTGTTACCTAATTCAAAGTTGTAAGGTTTGATTTTGTGCATATGAATTAGGATGTATAAATTGGCTATAGAATAAGTTAATTGGGTATTAATTGGTGTTTAATTGATATTCCTATTATTGTAGAAAATTCGATCAGAGAAAATCGTCGATTTTAGCCTATATCGAGGAATTAAGGATTTGGGTAGCAAATCGAGTATGCTTGGCGATTTGGAGTGATAGGTGATTCTTTTATGCATCAAATTACTTGCTTAAATTGCTAGAATGAAATTTGGAATCCATATGCAAAATGGCCATTTTGGCCGAACCTCATTTAGGGCAAATTGCCACATTTTTGTGCTTGGTTTTTTGGACTTGTTTTCCATGCCTAATTGATGCCTTTTTTGAAGATTATTGAGTTGTTTTTGTTGCCTATGGAATTGCTTCCATGTGTATGTTTATTGATAATTGGGGCAATATCAATATTGAGCCGAAACCATGCCAAAAAATCCGTAGGCCAACCATTTGAATGCCACCGTCGCCAGCGACAATGGCATGCCAATTGTGTCAACTTTTTGGCCACAAATGACCAAAATATGTTTGTTCCCATTTTTGGTCGTTAGGACTTTGGTCATCGGTTAATCGATAATTATTCATGTTTTATTGACTTTATGCTTATCCAATTGATTTCTGATGAGTTATTGATATTGTCAATGCCATTGTTTTGAAATGGTATCTATTGATGTGTTTGTCGCTTCTATTGACTCCGAGGTGATTTGACAGAGTTGTCATTCCGACAGGGTAATGAGTTCATACTGTCGGCCTTATGCACATTGTATTGATTGATACCCTGTACTAGGAAGGGATGTCCTAGTCATAAGACCCGTACAGTCTTATGTTTATATATATATATATATA